>PVLA01010772.1:36896-59970 GCA_004027455.1 Hydrochoerus hydrochaeris
CATATTGTCTTCTTGGATATAGTTGTTCCAGTTACAAAATTAAAGCATACAAAGTGGACATTCAAACAGTGAGGCTGCAAACAGTTCTATTCACCAATCCAACAAAAACTTAGTAACATGGTTATCAATCCTACACACTTAAGGTTACATACAGTTATCTCTTTTAGAGCACTTTCTTTTCCTCCTCTTGCTTCTTTTTCTTTAATTGTTTTATTTAAAGAAAAAATTTTGAAACTGAAAGAGGATAGAAACAATACAGAATCTCAAAAACAAAACAAAACAGAAAAAACCAAAAATAGTAACCAGTAAAAATCACTAGTTGATAATTATATGCTTTCATCTTAGATGTAGTTGTTCAAGTTACAAAACTAAAGTCCACAAAGTGGACATCCAAACAGTGAGACTGCAGTCAGTTTTGCTCATCCATCCAACTAAAACTTTAGCAACATGGTTATTAATTCCACACACTCAAACATACATGCAGTCATATCCTTTAGAATACTCTGGGTTTCATCTCTTGTCTCTTGAATACTAGCTGGTCATTATATTCCTTTCAGATATTCTTACCTAGATCTTCTCAGAGCCTTATGTGTACCCTCCTGGCCTTGGAATTCCTGGCTTCAGATTGGTCTCTATGTCTTGTGCTTCTCCCATTTTTTTTTTCTAGAACTGTCCAGAGCTACCACAGCTCTGTACCTATCTCAGGTACAGAGTCTCAACCCCAAATAACTCATTTTCCAGCTTTCCTCTCACCCCACCTGTTCTGGAGCTGGCTGCTCTACACCAGGCCTCTTCTCTCAGAAGTTGCAAGGGCTCTTGAGGAACTTAGAAATCTAGAAGGGAAAGGTTTCCCAAAATAGACTCCTCATAGAAAAGTTTGAGAATCCTTAGAAAGAAATCTTTGGAACTGAGTGCCAATTTCATTTAGAGCAACTACTGAGTTTCTGGTTATCTCCAGAAGTACTTGGGTGGTAGATTTCAAAATACCATTTTTCTTCCCTGTAATAATAGAATTCAAGAGCTAGAGGGGTTTCCAAAGTTAACTAATCTAACATCCTTGTTTTACAGACTTGTAGATTGAGGTTCAGGGAGAAAAATGGGGTTGTCTAATGAATTCTGATCACCAAGGTGGAACAAGCAAGGTTTTAACTCAGGCCAGGGGAGAAGCAGAAAGAACAGGAAGACGCAGTGTTCTCTTCTGCTACAGATGAGTTTGCCAAGGTGCTTGAGTTGGTGAGCCAACATCAGCATATCCTGGTACTTCTGACACATCCCTGGTCCAGGGGGCCCTCGGTGGCCTTGGTAAAGTGTCATCTTTTGAAAGACTCAGCCGGCTCCTTCAGTCTGTTTCTGCTTCCTAGAGTAAAGAGGTGAGAACTCTGGGGTCAAGGAGAATGACTTCAAATCTTGCCTCCCTTACGTGATGTCCGTGAGATTTGACCAAATCACTAAACTGTTTTGTGTCTTTCTTTTAAAGTTATTGGGGTCTGGCTATGGTTTAAATGTAGTTTGTAGCTCTAACTTTCATGTGTTGGAAGCACATTCCCCAGTGTGGCAGTGGTGGAACCATTAAGAGGTGAGTCCTAGTGGAAGGAAGACAGCTAACCATGGATGTGCTCCAGAAAGGGGTTAGAGTTGGTCTCCTGGGAGAGCTTCTGTAAGAGTGAGTCTTCACAGAAATGCAAAGACCAGCCCTACCTTGGTGGCTGCTTTACTGTCTCACCTTATCATCCCTTCTTCACACATTCCTGCCATCCTGATGCCATCTGCCATGTCTCTGATGCACAGATGAGGCTGCCCAACCTTGGACTTTAAGCCCTTCTAACTGTGAGCTAAACCTCTTTCCTTCAGTATTTATCAGTCTCAAGTATTTTGTTACAATGGAAAGTGAATTAATACAAGCCGTCACTTAAGTATTTTCTTGGTAGGAAGGAGATTAGATAAATCTGCAGTTTCAAAAACAACGGCAGTTGTAAAACTGGCAAGAAATCCTTTGATGAGGGATCTTGACTTATTCATTGAAAAATGGATCAGTTTAGTCTGGTTCCAGTGGAAACACAACTTTAGGACTGGAAGGGGCTCCAAATTGAGCCTTTGACTTATCCATACCATGCTCTCTCCTTATTAAATAAATCCTCTAGGTACAATCATAGCTTTCTTTCTCTGGAAAGGCACAGTGTGTACTCCAGAAGGCAGCCCCTTCTGCGACATGTCAGTTCCAATTGTTTGAAAGGCCTTCTTAAAATTGAGTTCGAAGTACTATAGTGCTGTTTTCTTTGGGTAAATGACTTTTACAGCTTCAGTCTTATGTGTCCCACCAGGCTCTTAAATGAATAAGATGAGACAGGAGATTTGAAGATAACTTGAAAATGGAAAGTTGACCCACCTCAAGATATTATACTGAGATAAAACATAAACCAAAATGTATCTTTTATCTCTGTTTTATAGTTCTCTAACTTGTAGACAATGAAACTATCAATGCTATATTTTGATATCAACTATTATTAGCCTGGTGCAGTTGCAAAAATTTATAATGGATAATCTTAGAGTAGATGAAATCATAGTTGGTTTGTGTTATTGGCTACACAATACCACACATTTTGTGGCTGGAAAACATCTGTGTGTTATGTTGTATAGGTGAGAAGTCCCAGTGAGTTTACTGCTTAGGGTCTCACAAGGCCAGAATCAAGGTGTCAGCTGAACTGGACTCTTACTTGGGGATGTTTGGAAAGAATTTGCTTGCAAGTTCATCAGGTTCTTGGTAAAAAACCAAGTTAGTTAAGTTAAGCTGAAGTCCCTGTCAGTTGTTGTGAGCCAGGGATATCTCACCTCTTAGAGTCCATTATACTTTTCTTGCCATGGACCCTTCAACTTCAAAACAAGCAGTGACATGTCAAATTCTTCCCATGCTTCAGATCATTCAGATTTCCCCTTTTGCTTTGAGCCAAGAGAAAACTCTAAAGAGCTAACATGATTATATTAGGGCCACTAGAATAATTTCCTTCTTGCTATATGTTGTGGTTCAGATCTTAAATGTCTCCCAGAGGCCTATGTGCTTAAGACATGGTCCCCCATCTATGGTGCTGTTGGGAAGTGGAATGGGTTTAAGGAATGGGTTGAATGGGAGCAAATTGGGTCATTGGGATTGCATATTTCTAAATGAGTCTCTTTTTATCTTTGCCTCCTGGCTGCCATTAAAGTGGACATGTAGTTTCCACCACGCACTCCAGCAGTGATGCATCGTGCTACCACAGGCCCAAAGCGACAGAACCAAGTGAACATAAACTAAAACCTCTTATACCAGGAAACAAAATAAATCTTTCCTCTTTGAATTTAATTTTCTTAGGTATTTTGTCACAGCACTGAAAAGTAGACTCGCCATATAATAAAACACAATCGTGGAAATGATATCATCATGGCCATTTTTCAACTACACTCAGAAGAGATTTCACAAGACTGAGAATAATCAGGAATCATTTTTAGAATTCTGCTGTTTACCTGGTTCAAAGGCCATGACTGGAGAAAGAAGGTGATGCAAAAAGCATCTACCTTGATGAGATCTCCAGTAGCATGCCCCGGGCTCTGCTATATCCTAATGCTTGATATCTCTATTGATAACTTGAATTAAGAAATAATTGACTAGGTAGAAGATAGACTAAATTTATGAATAATTTTAACTATTAAATTATAGGCAAGGCACAGTGCAATTGACAGAAATGCAAGGTAATCTTGTGAGCAATGGCATACACAAACAAGAGGGAGATACGGTTAGGTGAAACTTGACATGAAAAAGACCCAAAGATTTTAATAGTTTCCAAGCTTTACCGAAGAAACAGCAGGAGTAGAAGAAAAATGTCCCTAGTATCAAGGCTGAGCAAATCTGTTTACTTTGTAATACTGCAATATTTTACTGTTTAAAAAGCCTTCATCCTTAATTTAAAGGCCCTCAATTCCAGGATCTATTGTACATATGATTTGGTTTTACGATCTTTCAACATCCAGTACTTATATTTTTCTTGGCTTACACTAGATTGTCTCTACCTCAAAGTGTGATGGGAAGAAGTGAGAGAAATGATCCAAGTTTTCCATGGATGATATTTATAGCTAAAATAACGGTATGTCTAGCAACTTACCTTGAGTAGCTATGGCTATGATTTGTTAATTCTAATCTCAAATAAGATTAGAAATTTAAGAACCGACTTAGAAAAATCAAGACAATCAAGAGTGAAAATTCTAAGAATTTGTATTACAGGGAAGTAAATAGCCAGTATAGAAGCTAAATATACAAAAAAAAATTTGTCCATAGGTAAGTAATAATTACAATTATACATAAGGTGAATAAAAGCTAAATATGTAATTAAGTCAGGCAAATATTTTTAGGTAATAGCAAAGAACCACAAAATAAAACCTAATAAATTAACCTTATTAAAGTTCAAAATTTTTGCACCCCAAAAGTTACTATTAAGGAAATTAAAAGCAGAATGAAAGACTAGGGTACAATATTTGCAAACATGTATGTAATAAATCCAGAGCATGCAAAGAATTCTTAGAGCCCAATAAGTAGATAAACCATCAAAAAACAGGCAACACATATGAATGAATATTTCACCAAAGAAGAGATGGGAATGGCTGGCAAGCACACGGACGATTGCTCAGCATCATTTGTCATTAGGAAAATGCCAAAGAAAACTTAGACGCGATACGTCATGCCCTCTAGAATGATAAGAAAGACTAACAAAAACAAGTGTTGTCCAGGATACAGAGAAATGGGAACCGTCATGTATTGAATGTAACAGGAGGTAACCACTTTGGAAAACAGTTTGGCAGTTTCTCAAAAAGTGAAACATAGAAGTATGCAATATTCAATGATCCCCAGCCAAGAGAAACAGAGATAGCCACACAGAAGCTTGCACAAAAATGTTCATAGCAATATTGTTGGAATGGCCCATCCGCAAATAACCCAGCCAGGTCCAAGTGGCTCTGACACACCGCGTGCTATGTTTGTGACTGTTCAAGTTCAGCTGTGTTTGTGCCCCAGAGCTGGGTCTGGTGCAGCAAGCTACACTCATTGTGCAGGTCTGTGAGAGGACCTGCTTGTTTTGGGCTTGGCTTCTAACATTTGTACAGTGAAAAATGTTTTGACTGAAGTGTTTTAATTCACTTTGCTTAACAGTCAAAATATTTCCCAAAGAATCTAACAAGGTGAAAGGCAAAGCGAAATAAACTAAGAGACAATGCAATAGAGATGAATATTGAGTTTAACTAGAGGACTAGATATTCTCTAAGCATAAAAGTAATTTTAAAAAAACAGGAAAATGAGTAATCATAGTACGAATTCACTTACTCACAGCCAACCTAGCATTCAGTAAACACATCATTCTGAAGTTTGTGAGTAATTAAAGTTAACCACATCCAAACGAGTCACAACTGTAGTAAAACTAATAAAATCTCGGACAGTAATAATTATGCTGTTTAAAGCATTGTAAAGTCAATGTTCATAAACTACCAGAAGGGGTAGGAAAAACATTAGTTTTTAAGAAAAAATTGTAAATACGTATCATCCAACGATTATCCTGGGGAAATAATACTGAATTTGGTAAAAATTTATACATAAGTTCCTGCAGCTTTATTTTTAACAATAAAAACTTAGACATAACAAATACCCCATAAAATAGTCATTACATGATTTTATGGCATACTTGTAAGTAGACTGTAATTGAGTTACCGAAGTGTTTTAGGGGACTATTTAAATAATATACACTCTATGGTGATAAGTAAAACACTGATTTTTTTTATACAGCATATAATCTCCCTTTCATTCTTCAAAACCTACACATAGAAACAGACTAAATTTAACAATTTCCATCGAATGATTTTTATTTCTATAGATAACTAAATTTTTCCAAATTTCTCCAACAAAAATATCAGAAGAAATTTTAAAAGAAAGCATACAGCTTTTGCTACACGTCTCCTTGTCCAGTGAGTCACCTTCAAAGACTGTAGCATCCGTTATATCTCCCCTACTTGCAGTAGTTCCTGAGAAATTAAGAGGTACTCAAGATACACAAGACGTTGATTAGAACAGTACTTAACTCGGCACAGGACAGAAAGAGGCATTTGCATGTGAAGGTGAGAGAAGGAGAGAAGAGGGGAGATTACCCAAAGGCTAAGAAATGACTTGTGAGCAGTGCTTTTGTTCAGCCTGAAAAAACATTTCCAGTTAGTTATTCTGACTTTCTGTTGTGCCAGAGCCCTGCGACAATGGCTGAGCCATTGTACGAACTTATACATTCAAGTCCCATCCAGGCTGTGAGAAATTCCAAAGGCTCCGCATAATCAGCTGGATGTACTGTACTAATGCCGTGTTTTTGATGAATGTGCAAAGGTTGGACGGATCAATTGTCCATTTGATTAATTCTTCCGGCAGAAGAGAATTAAATGTACTTACGCTACACACCAGTAAAGGTTGAATGCTCTTTAAAATGTGATTTTTCTAGATGGAGGCCAATTTTCTTCTTTTTCCCCCTGGGGAAAGCATTTCTTGAGATAATAATAGAAGTCTATGAGAAAATGGAATTTACCACATAAATATTCAACTGCACATACTACTTTGTCAGAAGTGTACCTAATGAGCACAAGGTCAAGGTCTGCACAGCATTCACCATTATGTGCAGCAAATCTTCTTTTAAATTGTTATTTGTGTCATTTCACAGAAGAAGAAATAAATCCCCATTTTAGAAATAATTCATTATCAAGACATTAACTTTTCCCTCTATAAGGCATTCAGCATGACCACCGTAGAGACCTTTGTTTCCAAAAGCTGTAATTATCTTTCTCTACTCTTATGCAGGTGTGAAGATGTAAGGACGTAAGAGAGTCTTGTACTTTTTTACCTTGGGATAATAATACGTGCTAGGTCAGTGGAAAGAAAGAAATATTCTGAGTGCTCTAGGGAGGAAAGGTACATATCCAGGGGCTCAGAAATTATTGAGGTGCCTTGGTTCTGCAAGTGTACCCTGAAAGCATGTAGACACAGTGCTGGGTCCTGAGAGTAGACGGCAAATCTAAGTCAACACCACTGCGGAACACATAATACACAGAGAGACATATGCTATTCAAATTGCTCAAATATACCATGGCTTCTTTATTCCACTTTAAGTGATATAAATTCCCAAACTATTAGCTCATATTTCACAGCAGAGAAAAGAACTATTGTACCAGATTCCTTCCCTGCTAATGATAGCTTTCTTGCTATGAATCATCTTGAAAAAAGAGATCCTTGAGAACATCCAGTCTGAATGAAGCTGAGGTGAAAAACTTTTCTTTCAACCCACATGGGAGGAGCATCTTTGTTATCCCAAGTAACATTTTTAAGACTCCAGATTTCCAGTTACTATTGTCTTTACCATCCCAGCTGCAGATAGAGATGTAAGACAAGACCCAGGACACAGGCAGAGTCCAGGGTAAACCTCTCCTCTGAGTCAACTTCCCCTTCTTGATTCTGGTTATATGATTAGGGTCTTCAGTATTCAACCATCATCTATTCATTTGTGCTGGTAATCATGCACACAAGCACAAGGGAGACCCCGGATCACAACCAGCTAGCAACCAATCAAACAAGCACGTGAGGTCGAGTAGACGTTAGGAAACACAGAAGCAGAGAGTTTTGCCAGGTTTATTGATTGTGTGTTTGTATGTAGGGTGGGGCAGTTGTTTGTTAGGAAAGGTTAGGGAATGTCTCTCAGAACTAAGAAGAATGAGGAGGTCCTGGGAGACCAGTGGGCCTACTGGGGGACATTCTGGGCAGAAAGTGCCATGAGCTGGAGGGCTCTAACTTGGTATGAACTTCCAGGGATCAAAAGGCAGAAAGGAGGAAGAGGGAGTGAGACATCAGTTAATAGGCATCACCAGGCATTAGCAGCAGTTCAGACTTTAGTCTCAGCACAGTGGGAGGTTATTGGAGGCAATGAGATGACCTGTATATGGTTTCATAAGAAAGGGAGATTCAAGAATACAAGGGAAATGATTTGAGGGAGACTCCGTGTGGAAGAAGGTTTTCAGATTGGGCAAGAAAACAAATCAAAGAAATGAAGAACGTGGAATCAGATCTTAATTTACAGAATATGAGGGAATTTTCAAGTGATCTGGATTCCTCATGTTCCATTCATGATTACAATTGAACTAATTTGGAAGTACTTATATATTTAGAAATGTACTTGGGGAATGGACTACAAGACAAGTGATATCACTTATAAAGGAGAGAGAAAATGAAGGGAAAAGCGGCACAGAATCCATTTGGCCACGTTAACCTTTACCACTTATGAGAATGCCTTCATTACCTACCAAGTCCTTCTTTTGGCGAGCTGGAAATTTTGATACATCACTCTTTTTGTAGGTTTTTTTTTTTGGGGGGGGGTACCAGGGATTGAACTCACAACCTCGTGCTTGCCAGGCAGGTGCTTAAGTCACTGAGCTAACTCCCTGGCCCTCATCGCTCTTTTTGGAGAAGAGATTGAAAGCTCAGTGGCATTGTGACGAAAGTGTGCAAATTCTTAGAAGATTTTAAAGAAATCTCAGCAGAATTGAAATATCTTTCTTATGACATTATTGCCTTGCTTCTCTCTCCTTGCCTCTGCCCTACTATCAGATAAATTATCAGAAAGTACAGTTTTCATCGTTTTTGCCCCCTTATGAAGAATTTTCAGTAGTTTATCCCTACTTGCTGGGAAGACTATATCATTCACACTCTGTAGTCTGACTCTTTGCTGACTCCCAAAGTCTAGAGTCTGTTTTCCTCTCCCAGGAAGATGTATATTGTGTTACCCTATTTCCAAGAATTTTCCCACAATATTCTATTTTCCAGGAATGCTTATCAGTAGTTTTTAAAAAACTTTTGGCAATCTACTTTAACAATTAACAGATACCACAGTTCTTCTCAACAGGAAACAGGGACACACGAACAGATTTCTGGAGAATTTTTTGGACACTCTAGTAATAATTTTACAGGCTCCCACTGGAACTTAACATACCCTTCAATGTCAAGATAACATACTCTCTGTTTCCAGAGAGGCTTCACTCATCTTCCTGTCCTGAAAGAGAAACTCTGCTCAGAGGACTCACTCCTGTGTCTTAAATTGTAAAATTATAACCTTTATTCTATTCTATGGTCTTGTATTTTTTCTGCCTCGTGCTATTTAAATTATAATATTATATTATATTATTATATATTATTTCTTTCACTAAAATTGAAGTTTAAGAGCAGGAAATAGTTTAGTCATTTTAATATTCCCAATGGTTAGTTCAGTGTCTGGCCTAACTTACCCATGCATGAATTAATATGAATGATAAATATTTCTCTAAAAAAACTATAAGTTCCTTAATAGTTGGCACTGTGTTGCTTATTTCTTTGTATTCTTAGCATGAGTGCCAGTTGATTGGCACTTTTGATATGAAAATAATATAAGATAATAATATTAGTTACTGAGCATTATTATATGCTAAACTTTGTAAGAGTATTATCTTATTCTTTCATAAATCTTGTGAGATGTGAGTTATTACCACCATTTCACAGATGAAAAAACCAAATATTAGTTCAGTTTTTTCAGTGTTAAACAGCTGGTGTATGTCAGAGCTTGTGTTAGAAGCCAGGTTTATATAACTACCTACTAACTACAAAAAAAGTCATGCATTATTGGTTTGTTTGGGGTTTGTTCCAAGAAAGACTCTGTCCTATACTCTTTCAGCTTTATTTTCCATCTGATGTGTTCAATCAGGCCCTCTTCCTTTAGCTGTCTGAACAAATAGCAGGTGATGATAACCTTGACCTAAGCAGTCACTAGATGCCTGAATCAGAGAACAGTTCGGCCGTCGGCGGCTGCCAGCAGTGCTCACCTGTCAGTCAAAGGTGTGATCACCAGGCGGGGTGTGTTTCCCAAGTACTCATAGGAATATAGAAACTGGGCATCACAGATGTTAGCAAAGCAATGTTTGGCCTCATCATCCCAATGGTGACGCAGCTGGGACAACCAGAGGAAAGCCTGGGCCGTGTCCACCTGCAGAAAGAGCGCAGAGCAGGTGCGTGAACCATGGTGTTCACCAAGTCGGATGTGGCCTCCTGGCTACAGGACAGCTAAATCTCTGGATGGCTTGGGTATTGCCTGCCACCAAGAGTGCAGCATGGCATGACCACTGCCGCTTAGAAAGCACAAGTTGCTCTGATTACAGATGCTTCTTGACTTATAATGGGGTTATGTCCATCAACCCATTGTGAGTTGGAAATATTTTAATTTGAAAATGAGTGTAATACACTTGACCCTACAGAAAATCATAGCGTAGCCTACCCCACCTTCAACTTTTTCAGGACATGAACAGTTGGGCAAAATCATTTAACATAGAGTGTTGAATATCTCACAATTCATTGAATAGTGCAATAAAAGTGCAGTTTCTACGGAATACATAACACTTCTGTATCATTGTAAGTAAAAAATAAAATTATGAGTCAAGTCATCATGGGTAAATGGCCATTTGCTGGAAGTTTTAAAAGGCAGATTCTACCCCTAGCTGCCATGCATATACATCTCAGGGTCCCATGTTTCGGTCATTTTAACTACTCCCACGGGGCAGCTGCTCACCAGAAGATACAGCCCTCGACAGTTAGGACCCACCTTTTGAGCAATCATCTTGGCCACCACATCTCGGGCGTGCACGTCAATGGTGCATATGGTCATGATCTTCTGGCGGTCTCCCTTGGAGAGCTGGCCAATCAACATGGTGATGAGAGTTTTGAGCTGGGCCACTTGCTTCTTATAGTAGTCCTTCATGGCATTCTCATAACCTTCCTCCAGCTTGGCAAATGCGATGCCCACCTCGGTTGTCCACCAGATCTGAGTGCAGGTCAGGGCCACCTAGGACGCGAAGAGCTGCTTAGTAAGATGTCCCTAGCAGCGCACTGATCACACAGCAAGGGCTCAGGTTATCATCATGTGGGTGGCCCAAGCCCCTACCCTCTCTCTTCTGCCAGCACTGACTAAGGGAAACAAACGTATGCTTCGAAACACTGGAGGTGTGAAATAATTGCTACACAACTAGGGAAAGCACTTTCGGATCCTGAAAAAAGTATCGTTTGGTTGAGGACAAGGAAAGACTGAGCCTGACCAATGTCAGTGGCTTCTAGAAATGGCTACATGGGTCATTCAGGTTTCAGTCCGAGGGAGCAGCCTTTCCCTCCACTGGGAACGATCATGTGCTGAGCGAACATCTCGATGGCCATCAGCCCTTGCTCCACGCTTCTGGATCCTTGTGTGGATCCAGTGTTATAATTTAGTGGGCCCGTGTTGATCATCTGTGGCCCATTTTTATTTTTCCACAATACTTTCACTACATCAACTTTTTAAAACTTACAATTTAAAAATGATTACTTTTGAAGGTCAAGAGCGCACAGTACCAAAATTCAGCATAGTCAGTGTGACGTGCATTTTACAGAGATTAAAAATGAATAGGAAAAAAAAGGGGGGATTCAAACCAATATTTCCTTCTTTTGCTGGGAAGCTTTCTAAGGAAAATGCATAATTTTGATTATTCATGATGAAGAACTTAGATATAGGTCTCATCTGTAGTTTCACTTGCTTTGGGAGATATTCTAGAAAGTTTCTACCACAACAGCGGGAGGTAACAAACACATCTGCTTGCCTCAAAGTTCCGATAGAGGAATTCTGTGAGGAATCCTCACGAGAATTACTCCTTTTGTGAAGGAGACTCTGGTAGAGCTAAATGGTAGCATCCCTTAGGTGACCTTGGAGTTTGTACCGTACTGGATTTTGTTCAAGAATGTCTTCTTGCATTGGTGCCCTTGTTGGCTGTCTGCTGTGGAAAATACCTCTTTCTCCTTTACTGTGATGACTTGGTTTGTTTTCATTCTTTGCAGCCTGATTTCTCCCTGCTATCTACACTCACTGTCAAGTCTTCCTTCCCACCTTCTTCTTGCTTTTCTATCCCTGGCAGTGTCTTCTTCCTGACCACACAGGGATCCTGCCTCACCAAGGTTATCCAAGGACATGCTTCATCCTCCTTATTTTATTTGATCTCATACAAGTTTTCAGCATTTTTAACCTGTTAGCATCAACTTCCTTTTTCAGTTTCTAAGATTGTCCATCTCTGGTTTTCCTTCTGTCAAAAAAGACTGTTTTTCAGTCTGCTTCACTGGCCCTTTTTGCCTGCTCAGGGTCTGAATAACGCTTCAAGACCTATGCTGCACTCTCCACTCACTCTGTATACTTCTTAAAGATAATTTTTTTGGAGACAGGATCTCACTATCTAGTTCAGGCGGGTCTTGAAGTCACTATGTATCCCAGGCTGGCCTTGAACTCACAGAGATCTTCTTCCTTCAGCCTCCTAAGTAATGAGACTATAGCTATGCACCATTATTCCTGGTACCAAAGGCAATTTTACCTACTCCTATGGCTACAAACAATTATTACCAGACATCTGCCACCCTCAGATACACCAGCCCGACGGTAGTACTATGGTAACACCAAAGGAAAGCAAGAGGGATATATTGCTACCAGAATCATCTAGAAAATTCCCATCAGATTTGCCTTCTTTCTTATGACCTACCTGAGAGATCTATAAAGAGTCAAATATATCTGGAACCAAGTCCATAATAACTGCATGACAGTTTCCGCTGCAGAAACCACCTGCTGCCATCTACCCGCTCCCCTCTTACCTTTGCTTCATTCGTAACCAATACCCAATTCTTCTCAGTTCTTCAAACAAATCACGGTCTCTCTTGCTTCTGAGACTTTGCCCATACTTCTCCCCACATAGACCAATCTTTCCTCCATGTTTACTTTGCTAATTTCTACTTCATATCTCAGTTTCAATATCCTATCTTCAGAGAGGGGGTTCCAGATTCCATGAGGGAGCTGCATGCTCCCAGAGGATATGGGCTCCCTGCACCGCCCCTATAATAACACACTCGTATTTGTGACTGAGGTCCACAGGAGCCAGTGGCGTGCAGCAGGGAAGATTCCATCACCTTGCTTCCTCCTGGGGTCTCCTGTACTCAACATAGGGATTAGCACATTTTCTTCCCACTGTAGCTAAAGAGGGTAAAAGTAGATCACCTTTAATTTTGCACCGTAATGGTTAAGTTAGGTCATGGCTGTTAACCCCCCTGGTCTATATTCTGATCACTCATAGTTGTCTGAGATTCCGACCCCTCCTGACTGTGAAGTACACCATGAGTCTTATATCTAGCAAGATGAGAATGCTGGAAAGGGCCTCAGAGGAAGAAGTGGACCCATCATGACCCTGTTAGGGGACTACCTGAGCTGGATAGTCCAAGAGCCACTGCTCCCTCGGCTTCTCCTCATAGGTGGTCACTCCTTCTGTCATCTCATGTCTCACAGTGGCCTTCATGTGATCCAGCACATTATTCAGCCATGTCTCCACCTGAAAGAAAAATCCCAGGTTAGACATCAGGAACTTAAGAAGCTCTGACTAATACCACACATTCCCCTCCCCTACCCCCATCCAAGAAAGAGTAGAAAATGGAACTCAGGCATGGTATAAAACTGAAATGGCTACTGAAAGACAGAGGAAGACATTTGGGTTTTATAACCTCTGATAGTGATAAATGGGAGTGAGGCTGATGTATCCATTGGGAGTACACCATTGGGGTGGCAGGATGGGGGCAGAGGCTGATGGCAGGGTTCACTCTGATTGGAACCACATTTTCTCAGATTGGGTCTCATGAATGTGTCCATACTGCATATGGATATGTGAGCTAGGATTGTATTTTCCAACTAAATGCTTGCTGGGTCTACAAAAGGAACACATTTTGAATTAAACACCAAGGATACTTCCATTCCATATAACTGAGAAACTTGGATTATTTTCTAGTAAGGGAATGGATTTCCAAGATGCATGTGGATGAAATTGGAGATTTGTAAGTGATCTTTTTTTCTAGGTATTAACCTTTGCTAGATTAGCACCCACAGAGACAGTGCTTTGCTGGATCCTGTAGGAGAACGAACACAGCTGGGCTTATACTTGGTAGTGCTAAAGAATAAGAAGGAGATTTGAGAGAGACTAGGCCCATGATTTCTGTGCCTTGAATTGGACATGGGAGATTTGGTGGTGTAGAAGCAGTTCCTGGTGGCAACTGGTTCTCCAAGAGGCACAACTGTATAGAGAGGGGGGATCCCAGCAAGTGACTGATTTCAAAGGACATTTACTTGGGAGAAGGTTTCAGTGTTCCAGATTCCCCTGCAGGATGCTGTTGGGATTGCCTTGTTAATGTCTCCTGGGGCAGCTAATTATTTTTTAATCTCTTTTCTTGTGGACTCAGGAAATTATTTATGTGCATTTTATTCCTCACAGCACAGGTCTTTGGTAAAAGAGTAGATACATATGTTACATGTGTCCTTCCAAGACAGAGAACAGAAGGACACTGGAGACTGCTTCAGTGTCAGTTCTAGTCAAGAAAAGCTGGTATTCCTGGGGGACCAATAGCAACTTTGGTCTCCTAAAGCTGATGCTGGCCATATTTGAATGCAGATAAGGAAGAGAGAGGGAAGAAGAGAAGAAGAGAGGAGTAGAGAAAGACACACACACACACACACACACAGAGAGAGAGAGAGAGAGAGAGAGAGAGAGAGAGAGAGAGAGAGAGAGAGAGATTGTCATGTTACCTGCCCGCTACAGTTGCAGGGTTCACTGAAGGCCACATACTCTTCTTCTTTGCTATACATGCCAAGACTTGTCTTGGTTGGGTTATCACTGGCATCTAGCTGGAACTGCAACTTGGCCATATTGTCAAATAGTTTGGAAAGGTGACGTTGTACCTATGAAGGAAATCCATACCAAATGATGGGAGAATGTGTCCAGCAACTTGTATTGGAGTTGCTTAGGTGTCTACTCTGTGATATCCCTTGTGACACAGCAATGAATATCAAGCATTTATCAGGAAGTTTGTGGGAATGGCAGTAATGTGAAGATTGGGTAGCAGTGGCCAGGGAGATACTAATAAAAAAAATTAGTGGGAATAATGAATGCACTAGCCACAAACTTATAGAACCATAGTGGTTTGACTGATTTCTACTCGATCTGCTAGAGATAAGACTGAATTAGAGTAAAATGATGTTTAATTCACTCATTTTGTTCCTCGTAAACACTAATGTGCAAAAGAAATGAGCAGATGGTAGTATGGCAGAAGGATATTAATATACCAAAGTCTGGAGGGTCAAGAACAGTGATGATGGTGGCCTGTGGAAGAAGACACCACATTTTTGGAACTGATTTATTTCTGCCTTTGGCTCGAACCCAGGACGTCTGCACTAAGCAACATCCTCAGACCTTTTTGTATTTTTCTTGAGACAAGGTCTTGCAAAGTTACTAAGTTGTCCAGGCTACCCTTAAATTTGATGTCCTTGAACTTTAGACTCCAGCAGTGTTGGGACTACAGGTGTGGGCTACTCCACCTGGCTTTCAAAAGCTCTTTAGTGCAACAGCAAAATACCAGGAGGGTTCAAAGCAAAGGCAAGCATGTCCACACCAAGCAGAAAGTATGATCAACCAGGATACTCCCAGGCACAGAACCTCATGATTCAGAGGTTCTTTACAGTGAGGTCTGCACCAGTAATGATGGGAAGAATCAGAGAAAGCTACCTTACAGTCCTAACGTGAAGAAGATAGAAGCTTGAAGAAAAATCAGTAAGTAGAAAGTAGCTCTCTAGGTGAGCTTTTGAATGGATGCAAAGGGCTATTCGGCTGCTGGTACCCTGAGAGGTAATGCAAAATTTAGAACACTCTTTAGCTTATAAGCTGAGAAGAAAAACCTAAGAGAATAATAAAACAGATGTCACCACACTGATTGGGAGTAAATACTTTGATAGATGGAACTTTCTTTTTTTTTCTTTTTTTAAAATTAAATTTTAGTTTTTTAACACCAAGTACATTTATTAGAAAAGAAGAAAGTTATGAAATATCCTCATATCTTTCCTTAAGAAATTACAAATAGAAGACAGAATAAAACAAAAAATGAACGGAAGAAAATAATAAAGCTGGGAAAACACAATCCCTTATCAAAATGCCAACACCATTTTTCACAAAGATTAGCATTTTGATTGTTACATTTCTGTACAAATGCAAGACTCAGAATAGTCTAAACGACTTCGATAAAGAAACAAAATTAGAGCTCCAGCCTCCCCAATCCCATGACTTATCACAAAGTTACATCAAGCACAACAAATCAGCACTGATATCAAGAGAGACAAACCCCCAAGGTACCAGCATGAAGCCCCAGAATAGATACTCACATAACAGACAACTGATTTCTGGCATAGATGCAAAATCATCTTTGGAGAAAGGATTGTACCTTCAATAACTGTACTGAAACACCTGGATATCCACGTGCAAAAAACCCAAACCTTATTGCACATCAAACATTTCTTAAAACATCCAAAAGTCAACTCAAAAATCCTGACCTTTCTTTATTGAAGAACAAACAATGGATTAAAATAACAAAACAAACATGAAACTTATGAAAATATACTGAAACTGCAAATAAGAGAAGACAGGACTTGAGAAGTAAAATAAGACAACATATCTTTTTAAAAACTCCTTATAAGAAAAAATAATTTTGAAAAATGCCATCTTGCTTTGGTTTAACTTAAGAAAGAGAATATGAACTCTATAAAAGTACAAAATGCATAATGAATTGGTAGATAAATAAAAAAAATGAACAATGGCCATACTTTATGTGAATATTAACAAAGCTAAAGGGTTGAACTGACAAAAATTAAAACTGGTGGACAAACATGAGAAACCACTGAAGAATGCCAAGAAGGAAGGTAAGGGATTTTAAGAAAAGGCAGTATGTTAAGGCAAAGAGAATAGAACATGTTTGTGAAAATATCATAATCTAAAACAAAAATCATTCAGATAATTGGAGTGAAAATACTAATTAAAAACATATTAGGAGAAAATTTTTCCTAGACAACAAAAGCTCTAGTTTTCAAATAGGAAACAACACATCACATGTTGGTAAAATTAGCAAAATAAATCAAATATCAGAAAGAAAAAAATAAATTCTTGAAAATTTAATTTAAATGTTGATTTTTATAGAGAACCAGACCAAAATAATTTAAGCTGCTTAGAAAGATTTCTTTAAAAGGCAGGCAGACTATATGGCTGCTTTGTAACAATGAACAACAGAGCAATTTTTGTAGGGATTGAAAGGAATTTGCTGTGATTTGTGACTTGGAAGCCTAACCATTCAGTCACGCACATGTGAAACTACAGAGTTACAGCTATAGAATTAGGAATTACTCTAACATTTTCTCTCTTAGGATATGAGGGAGGGAGCCATTCAAATATTTACTTAAACCCAAGGAGAAATGAATCAAAGTGAATATTTAAACATCAGTACCTTGAGAATTAAAGGTTACTCGTGATCTGGCCACTTCTAGACATAGCAGTGATGAAAACAGAGCTACAAACCTCAGTGCTGATGTGGTAACTTTTTAAGCCCCACCATGGCTGCTCTACCTTGAAAATATTTCAAACTACAAGAGAAAAAACAGAAGCAGTGCAATTATTACAGGAGCATCACTCCTTAGTACTTGCTTCTTATCAGCAAATCAAGATCATCGACATGGGGGCTGGCTTTGAGTCTGTGGGAAAAGGTCATCCATTGCAGGCAGCAATACAAAAGGGAAGAATTCTTAGAGTGCGTCTTGTCAACACCTCACAAGACCACACATGCACGCACACTTTGAGAAGGTGTTCTCACTTCTAGGAATTTACCTGAAAGATGGACCTCCAACAGTACGAAGTCCAAGGTTATTCAGTGCCTTGTCATCGGAATTGGAAAATACTATCAATAACCTATAGCCACATTAAGGTAAATCAGTGCATAATGCAAACTTTAAGAAATGGAAAGAGTTATCTTTCAGTTTTGTGGAATGATTTCCAGCATATACTAATTAAGTGAAAAAAAAAACACCAAAAAAGTCCCAACAGATACGCATAGCATACTACCTTTTGTGAAAAATAAAGATGACAGAAAAGGAAAAGTACATGAATAATGTAAATGTGCATCTGCTTATTTTTGTGAAGACAGAGGTAAGGAAGATAAACCAGGAACTAGTGAAATTCATAATACATACTGACAAATAATAATTGTACATTTTATGGGGTACAGGGTGACATTTCAATACATGTATACAATGATCAGATCAGGTAGTTAGTATATCTATCATCTTGAACACAAGTTATTCACATTGGGAACATTCAAAATCCTCTTCTACTAGCGATTTTGAAATATTCAGTTAAGTATTGCCAACCATAGCTCTCCTACGTGCAACAGAACATGAGAAGATATTCTTGCTGCTGCTTAACTACACCCTCTTACCCCCACCACCCCATGATCCCCATACTCTGGTCACTATTTTCTACTTCTCTGAGGTCAGCGTTAGCTTTTGCATAAAGGTGAGAACGTGTGGTGTCTGTCTCCCTGGGTCTGGCTTGTTTCACTAAACATAATGTTCACCAGTTCCATCCATGTCACTGCAAATGATAGATTGTCTTTCATTTTTATATAGCTGGTACTATTAACCGCTATCTACTGGTGCCTTTGAAGAACCTGATCAAAGGCATGTGATATAAAGGCTCGACTTCCCTCCACCTTCACCATGCTCACGGCTTCTCTACTTTTACATTAAGGACCAGCTCCCGATGGGCAGGAGGGATCCCAAGCAGAAATAATGGAGAAGGAGAAGAAATTCCTGTGGTTAGCAATGCAGCTGGTAGCAACGCAGATCTGAAACACAGGTCCTCCCCCTGCCTGAGAGAGGAGGCTGCTCCTGGGAGCTCTCCACCCACCCTGGACCTCTTGGCAGATGCTCCCCGGCATACCTGTTGTGGAGCCGTGCCATTGGAAAGAATGTCTAGCAGATCAGAAGAGGAGAGGAAGTAAAACCGAGGGAAGGCAAGTCGCTTGGTGTCTAGGTATTCTGCCAGGGCTTTCTCACACAGGCTCAACCTGAGGACACAGAGAACAGGATCTCCAGGTTAGGAACAACCAGACCAAAACATCTGCACATCTTCCGCAAGTGTAAAGACAACTGGCCCATGGTATCTGCAGGTTCCGCATCCAATGGTTCAACCAACGGTGAATCAAAAATATTCAGAAAAAAACTGCATCTCTACTAAACACGGAAGATGCTTTTTCTTGTCACTATTCCATACACAATACAGTATAATAACTTACAAAGTATTTACATCCTATTATGCACTATACATCATCTAGAGATGATTTAAAGCATGAGATGCTATGCACAGGTTATATGCAGGTACCCTTCCTGTTTATTTAAAAAAATCTTTTTATTAGTACATGTTTGTAGCACATTGTATATAAATACCACATTTTCCTTATCCAGTCACCTGTTGATGGGCAGGTAGCCTTGTCCCAGATTTTTCTATTGTGATTTGTGCTGCTATAAACAGAGACAGAAGTGTTTACTGTGATATGACACCTTTGACTCTTTGGGGAGGATACCTAAAAGGGGAACTAGCAGGATTGAATGGAATTTTTAGTTTTTTGAGGAACCTCTATACTGATTTCTTTTCCCCCACAGCATTGCCAGTATTTGATTTCTTGGTGATAGCCATTCTTCCTGGAGTAAGATGGAATTTCAGTGCTATTTTAATTTGCATTTCTCTGACGCCTTCAGACCCTGAACAGTTTTTCATGTATTTATTGGCTATTTGTACTTCTGCAAAGCATTTATTCATTTCAGTTGCCCATTTTTTTGACTAGATATTTTATTTTGGGAAGTCTAATTTTTAAAATTCTTTATAGATTTTAGATTTTATTCTTCTGCCCCAGGAGTGACTGGGCAAACATTTCATCCCATTCTGAAGTTTGTCGGTTCACTCTTTCAGTTGTTTCCTTTGTTGTGATGAAGCTTTCTAGTTTGATATAGTCCCATTTGACTGATCTTGATGCTACTTGTTGTGCAACTGAGGTTCTGTTCAAAAACTCTTTATGCTTATACGTGCTAGAGTCTTTTTTTAACCTAGCAGATTATTTCTGCTTTAATATCCAGATCATTTTGGTTTTAATGCATTTTGATTTTATTTAGTAATTGAGGTAGATATGGCTAGATTCAATCTTCTGCGTGTGTATAAACAGTTCTCCCAGCACTATTTATTAAAGAGGCTGTCATTCCTCCAGGTTTCCTTGAGCCCACATTGATGTAACTGAATGTGCCAGGGGTTGTTTCTGCATCCTCTGTTCTGTTCTATTGGTCCACTTGTCTGTTTTTGTGCCAATGCCATGCTGTTTTTTCCCTATAGCTTTGTAATATGACTTAAAATCCAGAATGGTGACACCTGCTTTGATCTTATTGCCCAGATTTTTTTGCTATTTGGAATCTCTTCTGGTTCCTCATAAATTTTAAGATTGTTTTTCTAGTTCTGTGAAGCATGTTGTTGGTATTTTGATGAGTATTTCATTAAAACTATATTCATTTGGAAGTATGATCATTTTAACAATATTGGTTCAGTCTGTCAAAGAACAGGGTGCATCTCTTCATTTTTTGATGTTCTCTTCAATCTCTTTTTTCAGAGTATAGCAGTTTTTATTATCGAGTTCTTTAACTTTCTTGGCTAAGTTAATTACTAAATATTTAATTTTTCTTGCTGCTGCTGTGAATGGTATTATTTTCCTAACTTGTTTTTTGGTTGGTTCATTACTGATGTACAGAAATGCTGCTGTTTTTTGTGTTTTGATTTAGTATCCTGCTACACTGCTGAATTTGGTTATTAGTCCTGGGGGTCTTTTGGTGGAATTTTTTGTCAACTATGAATAATAACAATTTCTTATATATTTCCCTTTCATTTCTTTCTCTTGCCTCATTACTTTGGTAAAGTTTTCAAATACTCTATTGAATGAAAGTGGTGATAGTGCACATGCTTATGTTGTTCCTGACTTTAGACAGAAAGCTTTCAGCCTTTTCTCATTTAATGTAATGTAGGCAATAAGTTTGTCAGAAATGGTCTTAATTAGATTAAGATAAGGTCCTACTGTATCTATTTTTGTCAGTTTTTTTTTATCATGAATATGTGCCAGATTTCACCAAAAGCCTGTTCTGTGTCTATCGCGATGTTCTGATTTTTGTCCTGTTTATATGATGTATTATATTTATTGCTTTGTGCTGAAACATTTCTGCATCTATAGGATAAAGCCTACTTTGTCACTTTGTATATTTTAATGTTTTGTTGTACTCTGTCAGTATCTTGTTGGGGATTTTTATATGTATATTCATTGAAGAGATTCACCTGTAGGTGTTTTGTTTTGTTAGTTTAATTTCATCCTTCTTAATTTTTTTTGATTTTTTTTATTTAAAGAGAAAAAAAAACAGAAAAAGGATAGAAGTATTACAGAATTTCAGGAAAAGATGATAAACGTAAAACATCACTAGTTGATAAATTACATATTGTTCTTTTAGAAATAGTTTTTCAAGTTACAAAATTAAAGCTCACAAAGTGCACACTCAAGCAGTAAGAGTCCAAACAGATCTGTTCAACAATCCAACAAGAACCTAGAAATCTGGTTATCAATCCTACACACCTAAACATACATGCAGCTATATCTTTTATAGCACTTCCTATTTCCTCTTTTTTTTACAATAGCAATTATACATTTTTAAAATTTTATTTAAAGAGAAGAAAAAAGCATAACAGAAAAAAGGGTAGCAACAATACAGAATTCTAAAAGAAAGAAAGAAAAATAAAGGAAAATGAGAAAAAGCCCTGCTAAGAAATCAGTAATTTATAAATTACGTACTGTCATCCTGGATGCAGTTGTTCAAGTTACAAAGTTAAAGGGTACATAGCAAATATTCAAACAGTCAGACTACAAATAGTTCTGCTCAAAGATTCAACAAAGATTCAGCAATATGGTCATCTATTTTACACACTCAAACATACATGCAGTTATATCCCTTAGAGCACTTTCTTTTCCTCTCTTTTTTACAGTAGCAATTACACATTTTGGTTTTATTACTCTTATAATTCTTATTTACTTTTTACACTAGAGACACAATATGATATTTATAAATATGATTGTTATTTATTTCACTAATGAGGATAGTATCAAGTTGTCTCCATTTGCCTATGAAGGCCTCAAGATCATCCTTTTTATAGCTGAGTAATATTCCATTGTATAAAAATGCTACATCCACTCTGCAGTTGATGGGCATCTTGGTTGTTTCCAGGATTTAGCTATCACAAATTGTGCCACTATGAACATGGGTGCACATATATCACTGTGATATGAACTTTTTAGTTCATATCATATTGGGGTTTCCAATCTTAGTCTTCTGAGAATTCTCCACATGGATTTCCATAATGGTTGCACCAGTCTACATTCCCACCAACAGTGGAGCAGTGTTCCTTTTTCCCTGCAGCCTCTGTTATGAGTTGATTTCTTGATGGCAGCTATTCTTTCCGGAGTGAGATGGAATCTCATTGTTTTAATTTGCATTTCTCGAATGATCAGTGATGGTGAACATTTCTTCATGTATTTATTTGCCATTTATATATCTTTCTCTGAGAACTGTGTGTTCATCTCTGATGCCCATTTTTGGAGAGGGTCTTTGAATTTGGGGGGCTTGATGTTTTTCAATTCTTTATATGTTCTAGACACAAGTCCTTTGTCTGAGGGTTTGCTGGCTAAAATTCTTTCCCACTTTGTGGGTTTTCTTTTCACTCTGTTGGTGATTTCCTTTGAAGTGCAGAAACTTTTCAATAATATAAGATCCTATTTGTTGATTCTTTGAAGTGTTTCCTGTGCAGTTTGCATTTTGTTCATGAATTCTCTGCCTACCCCTATGTCTCCAAGACTTCTACCTACCTTGTCTTCCAGTAGATTTAGTGTTTCTGTTTTAATATTGAGGTCTTTGATCCATTTAGACATTAGTTTTGTGCATGGTGATAGGCTTGGATCTAGTTTCAGTCTTTGGCATGCAGAGAGCCAATTTTTCCAACACCATTTATTAAAGAGACTATC
>PVLA01010773.1:0-59869 GCA_004027455.1 Hydrochoerus hydrochaeris
TCTCTTTTCTTTTCCTTTCTTCTTGGGGGGTTGAGATAGGGTCTCACTGGCCTTGGGCTCGCTGCGCTCCTCCTGCCTCAGCCTCCCCAGGGCTGGGGTCAGTGATGTGCCCTTCCCCTTTCTGCAGAGCCCCTCTGCGGCCTCTGCTCTCCATCCTCTCTTCGTCTCTCTTCCCCACCTCAGTGGCCTCTGCTCCTAAGGGTCCTGTCACAGCCGGGGCCCCATCGGGCAAACCCAGCGCAAGCACCTCCCTCACGCGAAGTCCTCAATGCGTCTCATCATTTGGGCCATGCACGTGACATTCGGAGTCTCGGGGGTGAGGGTGGGACCCTTCGGGGGACGCTTTTTGCAGTCTATCCCGGTTACTAATGTTAAAAGTGAAAACAAAAGCCGGGCGTGGTGGTGCACACCTGTCATCCCAGCACTCGGGAGGCCGAGGCAGGAGGGTCCTGGGAGTGTGAGGCCCACCTGGGCTACATAGTGAGACTGTGCTTCAAAAACTTCGAAAAAGGTGAAAGTCAAAGTGCCAGGCCTGGAAGTTCACGCCCCGGGTTCGCGAGGAACAGGACTCCGCGGCTGCCTGGGACTCCTGCCCGGGCTGTGACACCCTCTCGGCCCGTCCCTACCCCGAGGCCGCTCCCCCTGCGCGGGGCACCGTGCAGACGGCTGGACTCGCCCACTGGCCTCTCCGGGGGCCTTCGCGGCCCCTAATCAGGAGAAGGTGACACAACACGGTCTCCCGGGCCCAGATCCACCCGGTTCCGAATCCCCGCGGCCGTGATCCCGCGCCCGGTCTGCACCGCGGGCCCAGCCAGGGAGGCCCAGGCCGAGGCCCCGCGGGCAGAGGCGCTGCGTGCGCGGAGCAGCTGGGCAGAGCAGGATTTTCCAGCTCGACAGAAACCAGCGCGTGCGGGGTCGGGCCGGGCCGGGTTCCTCACTCAGCGGGATCCGGCTGTGAGCCCCGCCCGGCCCCACCACCCCACCCCACCCCCTGCCGCGCCTGCAGGGGGCGACCTCGCGCTGCCTGGGCTCGGGTGCGTGGCCCGGGCCTTGCGACGCGGAGAACCAGTGTTATTCTTTTCAAAGTGTGTGTCCGACTTATTCACTTAAGAGAACCGTCTCGAGGTGCATCCAGCTTCTCTGCCTGTCCGCGCAGTAGAACCGCAGCGGCTCCCTGACCCACTCACCGGAAACCCAGGATTACTTTGCGGCTGTTTTATACTTACAGCAAATACCGTCCTAATGTACCTAAATCCGCCACAGAGGCTCCTAATCCCAGCCCGGCCCAGCTGTGGGGGTGAAGAGCTAATCCCGCACTTGGGAGGCTGAGGCAGGAGGATCACCTCGACTTCAAGGCGCGCCTGAACTACAGAGCTGGATACTGTCTCAAAACGAACAATAAGAATACATCTGCAGACTAAGGGGGGGTCTGTTTGGGGTCACATTTACAGTCCATGGTCCGCTGGCTCTGGGGCAGGAAGGCCCGTGGAAGGGCCTGGCGGGGTGGCTCACAGGAGCAGCGGAAAGGCGGAGCCAGGCCCGCCCCTGGCAGCCAGCCGGCTGCCTCTTAGGGTCAGGCGAGGCTTTGAGCGACAGCTGGGTACAGGACCGAGGAGTCGGGCTCGGATTCGAATTCACCCAACTCAGGGGCTGCTCTGCTGGCTTCCAGAGCACACAGCTCCCCGGGAGCCCTTGCTCCTGCCGGTCAGGGGAGCAGGCTGGTTGCCCGCTGCAAGGGTTCCCCACTAGTGGGTGAGCCGGGCATGGTGGTGCACGCTTCCAATCCCAGCCCTCCTTGGAGGCTGAGGCAGGAGGGTCGCCCGAGTACTAGCCCAGCCTGGGTAACTTAACCTAGCAGAACCTGTCCCAAAAATTTAAAAAGGTGGGATTGTAGCTCAGTATGAAGGCCCTGGTCCCCCCCCACGCGGAATACACACACGCACACGCACACACGCATCGTACATGCTGGACATCCCACGTGCACGTGTGCACAAGGCAATCAGCGCCGTGTGACCTAAGGAGCGGCAGTTTCTTCAGGAGGAGGCACCCCTGCCAGGTGCCCCCCTGGGAGGCCGCCCCAGCTGGAGCTGGGGACGTCTTCGCTCAGACAAGCTGACTCGGGCTGGGCAGGTGGCCTCAGTTTCCCCCTGGGCTCTCCACTGCCCAGCTGCCCGGTGTCTTCCAGAGCCAGAGACTGAGAGCCGGGACAGCAGCCATGAGTCAGCCCCACAGGGTGTCCACGTCCCTGGGCCGCGCTGCCCTGTCACCCGCCAGACTCTGTCCCCGTGCAAGATGGGGGGGTGCTCTCGGGGCGCCCTGTCCCCAGCCCTGGCCTCACACCTCACCCCTGCCAGCGCTGTGAGCACAGGACCCGGGGGAGCCCCAGGCCAGCCCTGCATCCATCCGAGGACACAGTGAGTGTCCACAGTTTAAAACCTCATCACGGTGAAAAGTATCGGGTCCCCACAGCCGGCCCTCCGCCCGGCCCCATCCTGCAGCCGCTGCGGAGGGGCTTCAGCGGTGCTGTCCCGGCTGCCTCGGGGTCCAGGACCCATTCTAAACACTTCCCTTTCCTGGTCACTCTGACTTCAGGGAGGAGCCGGAAGTCACATGGTGCCAGATCCGGTGACTGAGGTGGACAAGGACCCAGCACTGTTTTCAGAGTCACCTCTCTGCTAGATGGCGTTGGGCAGTGACGGTCACTGGGTCACTGCAGTTCTGCCGTCCTAAGTGGCCTCCCTGGTTACTGTGGAGATGGTAAATGTCTGTGCGACTCCCCTCTGCCTCTGTGCCCTGCAGAGCGCAGAAGAGCTCTGCTCCTCCGGCAGGGGCTGCCTGGGCTAGGCCGTGGGCAGCAACCCCATTATGAGACAGGGACTCGCTGTGTAACCAAGGCTGGCCTTGACCTCACGGTGATCCTCCTGCCTCAGCCTCCTGATGGGCGTGGGATGACAGGCGTGCTCATTTTCAGTGTGTTAGACATTCTTACACCTGCTGCTCCGGCTGTGTCCCCACGTCCCCCAAAGCCTCACGTGGTCACAGGCAGGGCTTCTCAGAGGGGCCGGACCTAGCGTGTGTGACGCTGAGACAGATTCCTGCTGCGATCTGGGATCCAGGGCACCAGGAGGAGGGTGTGAGCGCTGCCCGCCCCGAGCAGCCTGGATGAGACAGAGGGGACAGAGCTATTGTCACCCCTTGCCGCTTTGCCACCTTCTGTCCACCGTGAGCTGTTTCTCCTCTGTGACGCCGCCCTGCCTCAGAGCCAGCTGACTACGCCCTGAACCCTCTGAAGCCTGTGAGCTGAACCCACCTCTCCTCCCCTGACTCAGACCCAGCCCGTGCTCTGATCAGTTCACCGGTCTCCATCTCCGCGCTGCAGGGCTGTTGGTGAATATACCTGGGCCTGGCCCGGTCAGGATGGGGATTGTTTCTTTTTGTTTCTTGTCGGCATTTTATTTGTTTCACTCTTGTTTTTTCGCTACTAAGAATTAAAACCAGAGCCTCGCCTACCGGGCAAGCTGCCACCTCGGAGCTACACCCTCAGCCCTCTTGTAAGGTTTATTTTGAGACAGGTTCTGGCTAAGTTGCCCAGGCCGGCCTTGGACTTGGGATCCTCCTGCCTCAGCCTCCAGGGACTGGGGACCGCAGGCTCACACCAGTGGCAGCGCCGACCCTTTCCTGTGGATAAAGTCCACTCGTCTGCTTTGCCTTCCACTCTGCGTTTTGGTGTCGGATCAGAGGGCTGCGTCTGCCGAAAGGTCACCGGCGTATACTCCTGCATCTTCCTCTGAGCCTGTGACTCGGCTTGAGTCCGTTTCTCGGTGGGCAGGGAGGACTCGGGCGCTTGTGCCCGTGGGCCCCGGTGACGTTTTAATGGCTGTAAAACAAAAACACCGCATGGATCTTCATCCCCACACCTGGGAAGAACCGTGAGAAATTCTGTGCAGACCACATCTAGTGTGAGCTTTGCAAACGGACCAATAAAACCTAGAAGCGTCTATGCACAGACACAGAGCAGTGGAGACGGGACACTGGTGTCCAATGCTATGACACTCTGCCCTGTGCGTTCCCGACGGACGCGCTCAGTGGCTCTGTGACAGTATCGCCCCTGTCTATCAAGAGCCCTTCTAGCCATGATGGAACGGGAGTCAGTACTATTTTTCACCCTTGCTGACTGATACATTTTCCCCACCACTCTGTTCTCTAGTTGTATTTCTTTTCTCTTGTTTTGTTTTGTTTTTTGAGACAGGGTCTCACTATGGAACCTAGGCTGGCAGCGATCCTCCTGCCTCAGCCTCCCGAGTGCTGGGATCGTGGGCTTCACAATGACTCTTTTTGATGAGCAAACACCCAGATCTTTTTTACCCCTGGGGCCAAGGCAGGAAGGGAGGGTGGCACAGCTGAAGTTTGGGAGACAGAGTGGGCTGGGCCAGGTCCCTGCCCTGTGACTCACTGTCCGTGTGACCCTGCGCAGGTGCCTGGCTCCTCTGGGCGGGAAGCTCCCTTCTGGGACCTAGCGAGGCCCAGGGGGGACACAGCTCACCCTCCCGTGTCCCTGCCTCACCAGCCTCCTCGGGGTGGGGGGGAGCAAGACGCCCTCAGGGCCCCTGGACATGGTGTCCAGGGCCTGGCAGACACACTCTCCTGCCGGCCTGAAGGCCAGGCTGGGACACGTGAGCCTTCAGGCCTCCTCCGCCACCCCCCAGCCCCACTGCTGTCTCTTCCTGCCATGCTTTCCTGGAAAGGCACCGACCTCTCCACTCCTCAGAGCTCCTCTGCCCTGCACACCAGGGAACTCACCCGGGGAAATAATACTCGGTTCTCAAAAGAATTTCCATTAAACCATATGGTGGTGAAGACCTGCAATCCCAGCACTCTGGGAGGCTGAGGCAGGAAGGTCTCAACTTGGGGCTCAGCCAGGTCAGCTTAGTGACCCAGCGGGAGCTTCAGTTCAACGTGAGGGCCTGGGTTTGGTCTCTAGCACCGTGCGCACCCACACTCGTGCACACACGCAGTTTACACACATGACGTCGCCTCAGCTGTAGAACCCCTGGGGACTGGCCGACACCCCATCCCTAAGCTGGTGGGGGGAACCAGAGGCTCAGCGCCCTCCCCAAGGCCACACAATGTCAGGGGCTGCGCTGGGCTCTGCTCACAGCTTCAGACATGACACCCATGAGGCCCGTGGAGTCACACCGCCTTGCCAGGTCAGTGGCCAGCACAGGCTGGGGTGGGGGGCACCCTCAGGGCACCTGTGGCCCAGAGCTGTGATTCCAGCTGGGGCCTCTCAGGACCAGGAGCCGACTTCACATTCAGATCCCGCCGTCCCCTTCCTCAGCGGACCATGTGCGTCTATTTTGTGTCCGGTGCTGATAAAGAATCTGGGGGGAAGGCAGAGAGAGACAGGAGGAAAGACCCCCACTCCCTAGATGAGGACTTGGAGAGGTTAAATATCATGCTTAAAATCCCCTAACAGCTGGTGGCGCTGGCCTGGAATCCAGCGCTCCCACTCCAGGAGGCTGAGGCAGGAGGATCGCAAGCTCAAGGCCAACCTACGCCATCTGGCAAGACCCAGTCTCAAAATTAAAAATACAAAACTACAAAAGTGAATGTTTGCAAAGCGAGCAGCACTGCTGGGCCCCGGCCAGGCGTGGCTGCTGATCCTATTTCTGTTCCTCCACGCACGCGGAACGCCCTTTCTCCGTGGCCGGTGGCACCACCCGAGGTCTCAGGTGCTGCCGGCCCTGTTTACGGGGTCCGAGGCTGCTCACACATGGAGCAGCGGACACCCTCGGGCCAGGCTGCTTTTCTGGTTGCAGGAAACAAAAAGTGAACCAGAATGGCCCAAAGTGCACGGCGGGAGCCGCGCGGGCTGCGGGCTCCTGATCTACCCTGCACAGCCCGCTGGAGACCTGCGGGGTGGGGGGGCCTGGCAGCCAGGAGTGAGTCAGGGCCGGGCAGGCCACACCGACTGACCGCAGGCTGCGTGGCCAGGACTCCAGGCCCGGCCCGGCCCCACGCTGATGCACACGTCAGTGTTCAAGCCTGGAAAATCCCGGGCTCACCAAGAGCCATCTCGGACCTCAGAGCGGGAGGAAAGCAGCGACTCTGAGCTCCTGTCCTCTGAGCTGGCCAAAGCCTGGCCTCCTGGGGTGCCAGCACCGCATGGCTGGACCCCCTGTGTCCCTCTGAGCCCCGTGTCTGCTAAGCCTGCTGACCATGCGCTGTGGGGGGCTCATCAAGGGCGATGCAGGAATCCAGGCTACAGTGGCCCTTGGGACCCCGGCTCATGAGGCCACAGCAAGACCAAGGATGAGCCTAAGTAATTCTTTTTTATTTTTATTTTATTGGTCTTTTTGAGACAGGGTCTCACTACGCAGCCAGGCTGGTCTCCAACTCACAGCAATCCTCCTGCCTCAGCCTCCCGAATGCTGGGATGACAGGCATGAGCCACCACGGCTGGCTTTTAAATTCTTTTTTTAACATGTGCTCTGCACATGCACCAACTCCCATAACGAATGTGATTGTGACATCCTACAAACACAGACCAAAGAAAATAAAAACTAAGCCAGCCGTGCACGGCGTCATCCCAGCACACAGGAGGCTAAGGCAGGAGGATCGCAAGTCTGAGACCAGGCTGGGCAACTTGGCACAACCTTGTCTCGAATAAAGACTAAGAAGGGCTGGGATGTGCTCAGGGCACAGGCTGACTCAGCACGCAGGAGGCCTTGGGTTCAGCCCAGGACCCTCCCACCCCCAGAAAGGCCACTGGTTGATAAAACACAGGTGTCTGAATAAAGCCCAAGGTCCTGGATTTGACGGCACGGGTCGGAATCCCCGCTGCGTGTTCCCAGGCCAATCCAGAGATCCGCCAGGCCGGTAAGCAGCTCCCTTGTGGGTGCACAGGGACTCTGCACTGAAGTAAATGGGGGATGGAACTCGCACTGGGGGTCAGGAAGGTCAGGATGGCGGAAGGGCTGGGCTGGCCTCCCAGAGTCGCCAAGGAGACTGGGCCAGGGTGGGGTGGGGCTGTGCCCCCCAGGGGTTCACCCGCAGATGAAGAGCTCAAGGCCGGAGGCAGCGTGCAGGGAGGCCCGGCTGGAGGGGTCACGGGGACCCCCCGAGGAGTATTTATTTTTTACCAAATCCCTTGCAGCAGTTTATGGGGTGGAGGTGGAGACAAGGTCTCAATATGCAGCCCAGGCTGGCTTCCAACTTGAAAGCATTCTCCTGCCTCAGCCTCCCAAGGGGTGGGGTTAGGAGGTGTGAGCCAGCACACCTGGCCCACACATAACAGACTCTCATGCCTCTTAGATGATTTCTGCCTGGTGTGCGGGGACCAGTGGGGCCCGGGCTGGGGCAGGGTGTGGCCCAGCCGAGAGCCCTCCATGCTGGGCCCCTGTGCACAGGGTGCAGATCCCCGGGCTCTGGCTGCGTCCAATGCTCCCAGAGACTAAAGTGTGGCTAGGACTGGGAGCCAGAGCCACATGGAAGGAGGCAGCCGCTTGCTGGGACCTGCAGACCTGGGGAGGGGACAGAACCGGTCGGGGGACTCTTGTGCAAGACTCCGTCTCCCTGGGGAGCAGAAGGCAGGGAGCAGTGGGAGGAGCTGGAAGAAGCCGGGCTGCTGTTGGGGGGCAGGGGGCAGGGTGCAGTGCTCCCCAAGACAGGGACTGCAGGACCAGGGCAGGTGGAGTGGGAGGACATGTGGGTGACATTGGCCTGTGACATTCAAGTGGCACCAGCAGTCCTAAGATAGGTGTAGTATGCTGGCTGTGATACCAGGACTCAGGAGGCTGAGGCAGGGGGATCCCAGAGAGCCAGAGGCCAGCCTGGGCTGCAGAGTGAGCTCAGGACCTGCCTGTACTGCACAGCGAGACCCTGTCTCGAAATATAAATAAAAGAAAAGAAGCAAGTCTGACCCGTGGGAGAGCGGGGTTCCCGCAGGTCCTGGGCACCGTGCCTGGCAGAGGGCAGGAAGGCAGTGGGAAGGCCTGGTGGCAGGCGCAGGGCAGGGATCTGGGTTTGGGTGCCAAGCGCCCTCCTCCATCCTAGGCTCCGGAGGCGACCTTGCGGGCCCAGGAATGCTGCTGGTCAGCAGACAGGCTGGCCGGGACTGGGGAGGCCAGCTAGTTAGGGCCCCACTCGCCTCCTCCCTGGGCTCCAGCCAACCTCTCATCTCAGCAGAAAGTTCCTCCCCTCCCCCTGCTGCCCCTCCCTTCCCATCCTTCCGGGCTGGCAGTGAGCTGTGTCCCCAGTCCTCCGCCCTCACCCCCTTTTTTTAAAACTTTGAGACAGGTTCTCACTAAATCACTGTGCTGGGCTTTGAATTCGCAATCCTCCTGCCTCAGCCTCCCAGAGGGCTGGGATGACAGCCTGCACCACTAGGCCCCACTCATAAGAGCCACAGAGATAGGAGGGGGATTCGGGGAGACACTCGTTGGTCCCTCCCAGGTCACTGTGTTTCTCACTTCATCTTTGCTCTTCATCGCACCCCAGCATAAGCCGCATGCAGTCCCTGCGAACCGTCTGGAGTGGAGGAGGGGCCAGGAGCCGATTTCACAGGAATTAAGAGATTTCTAGGGCTTGAAGAGACTACGGGGGCATGGAACTGAACCCCCAATTCCAGATGAGAAAGCGCTGGGCTTCGTCACGCATGCCCATCATCCCAGCACTCGGGAGGCTGAGGCAGGAGGGTCGCCATGGAGTTCAGGCCAGCCTGGGGACGTCAGCGCCTGCCCTGTGCTTGTTGCTTGGTCTCCCGGCCCATGCAGGAAGCTTGGGCTTTCTGATGAGTCAGGCGGAGGACTCGAACCCCATGCAGCTAGGCCTAGGCGAGATGTCACCATCCCGGCTGGGGACTGCCAGCATCTCCTCCTCCAGGTTGACTCTGGGCTTGGAGTCAGGCAGCCAGCTCAACCCCACCAGGGAAAGTGGGCCTGCTTCCAGGGCCTCACCTGGAGGGGCCTTTCAAAACTGCCTTCAATTAGGAGCAGGTTAGCCTCTCTCCCTCTCTCTCTCTCCCCTCTCCCCTCTCTCCTCTCTCCCTTTCTGTCTCTATCTCTCCATCTGCTTTGTTTTTTTTAAAGATAGATTCTTGAGGCCCAGGCTGGCCTCAAACTCAGAACTCATGGAGAGCCTCCTGCCTCAGCCTCCCCAGTGTAGGGACAACAGGCTTGCACCACCATGCTGGCCACCTTCCTCTCCTTCCCTCGCCCACTTTCTCTCTTCCTTCCTTTCTCTCCGCCCTCTGCTGACGCTGAGCAGCCGCTGGCCAGTGCCTGTCAGATGATATCCCAGACAGCCGGGCAGGCCCTGCTGGCCGGCTATTTATAGACAGCTGTGCCCCTGCAGCCCCGCGGGGTGAGGGTTTGGTACCGCCCGGCTTCCTGGTGAGAAGCTCTCAGAGTGCACTGGTTCTCACCCTTGTCGCGTCCGGGCAGCGGCCCCTGGGCAGCGCGGCCCTCTGCTCCGCTGTCTGATCACCGAGACCGCCTCCGGCTCCACCAGTGTGTGGCTAAACTGGCAAAGCCCCCTCCGCCCCTCTCCCAGAGGACAACTGGCATTTTGCTTTTTGGGTGTTTTTTTTCCCCCAAAATTCATTTTATTTCATAGAGGAAAAAAAAAGAGAAAAGAAAATAAAGTTTCAAAACATGTCAATCAGGGGTGACAGTGGTCCATACATTGCATATTGTCACCCCAAATCATTCACCCAGAGCACAGGACGTCTGCACACGGCTGTCTGAACAATTCCAGCATGAATCTTTCTCTTCAGGGACCTCAGAGAAATCAGTAGCTTAATGAATTGCCCTTCTTTATGGCTGAGTAGTGCTCCGTCGCATAAAAACACATCTTCCCATCCATTCCTCAGTGCACGGGCATTTAGCTTTTTAGCTGTTCCTCGGTGCACGGGCGTTTAGCTTTTTAACCGTTCCTCGGTGCACGGGCGTTTAGCTTTTTAGCCGTTCCTCGGTGCACGGGTGTTTAGCTTTTTAGCTGTTCCTCGGTGCATGGCATTTCACTGTCTCCAGCACTCGGCTATTATGAATTCTGCTGCTATACACATGGGCGCACATGCGTCACCGTGGTATGACGTTTTCAGTTCTTTTGGGAAGTACACAGGAGAGGAACAGCTGGGTTGAATGGGACCTCAGGTCCTGGTTTTTGAGGACTCTCCACACTGCTCCCACAGTCTGCCCTCCACCGGCAGTGGACACGGGCCCCTTTTCCCCACGGCCCTCCAGCATGTGGTATTTCTTCATTTCTTAATAGTAGCCATTTCTTGATAATGTCTACTTTTGGATTAGGTCTTTAAATCTGGGAAGACTAATCTTTTGAGTTCTCTATGTGTTCTTGATAGTAACCCTTTGCCTGAGGAACAGCTGAAATACATTTTCTGTCATGTTGTGGGCTGTCCCTTCACTCTGTTCGTGGTTTCTCTGCTGTGCAAAAGCTTTCCAGTGGGGTGAGAGCCCAGTTGCCGATTCTTTGTGACAGGCCCTGTGCAGTCGAGGTTTTGTTCATAAAAGCTTTGCCTACACCAATGTCTTCAAGAGTTTTACCTATTTTGTCCAGGAAACCGCACTGACTCAGCCCACCTGGGCCTGGTTTGCCCTGAAGAGGCTTCGGTCACCGGGCGGTGCCTGCTTTGTAAGGGCCGGGAGAGGGAGCTCGAGTGTGGGCCTCTTGTGCCTGCCGCCTCAGGGCGGCCACTTTGGAGGCTTTCAGGGCCTTTCCGGTCTTTGATGCTGGCTTCCCTGGCATTTCCTCAGCATCGGCCCACGAAGCAGAGCAGGGAGGGTTAAGGGGGCAAGGAGAGGCAGGCAGGGCGGGAGAGGCGGAGCTCAGAGGGAGAAGCTGGCTCAGTCCCTAGCCCTGCCCTGAGCATCAAAAGAAGGCTGGGCACAGTGATGCCCAGCATTCAGGAGGCTGAGGCAGGAGGATTCCTGCAAGTTCGAGGTTAGTGTGGGCCACACTGTGACTTCCAGCCCAGCCTGCACTGCACAGTGAGACCCTGTCTCAAAAAAGAAAAGAAAAGAAAAATAAACCCTGAGAGCGGGAGTCTCTATTCCCTGCCCAAGGCGTGTAATAACATTTTCGAGTTCTTTTCTTGTTAAAGGGGAGAGACAGAAAGGCAGAGGGACTGTCGCCCGGATTTGCTCCTCTGACACGGTCTGCGGTCAGGTGCTGGGGACGCCAGCTGTGCACACCTGCACCCCAGCACTGGGGAATCAGCTGACACCACTTAGCCCGGATGGAGTCACAGGCTTGGTGGAGGACCTGGCCCATGCTGGCTCGTAAAGTGACTTTACAAGCGCACCAAAGGAAGAGTCCCAAGCCCTGCCCCGGCCCCGCACAGGCGTGTGAAAGCCTGTGGGCTGCGCTCCCACCGGCGGGGATGCAGCCGCAGGGCCCAGAAGCGGCGCCCAGGCTGGAACCGCGTGTGCAGTTTCTAGGAACAGAACCAGCCTCCAGTGCAAGGCTGCGAGCCGGCTTAGCACTCTGGACCAGGTGCCCAGCGCTTGACCTCAGCTGAGTTTAAGTCTCAGCAGCTGCCGGGGGTAGAGCCCAGCGGCCCAGTGTCTCCCTGGTAGTGCAAGGTCATGAGTTCGATCCCCAGGACCCTCCCCCGAAAAAAAGAATAGTCTCAGTGAGACCCTGAATCAAAATGCTAAGCAGGCCTGGTACAGCTCAGTGGGAGGGGAAGGAGGGAGGAGGGAAGGAGGGAAGGGAGGGAGGCGGGGACAGGAGGGAGGCGGGGAGGGTTCGCTGCCTCTCTGTTCTCTGTGTGCTTAGCAGAAGGGGCTGCTGTGCGGGTCACAGATGTCCTGGTTTCATCTCCCTTGTGGCCGAGGTAATACCTTCTATATTTTTGAGGCAGGGTCTATCTCTAGAGTCCAGGCTGGCCTGGATCCTCCTGCCTCAGCCTCCTGAGTGCAGGGAGCTGGGGTCTGCTCCGCCACGCCTGGTGCCAGGGGTTGGGTGCGGGTGAAGGAAGAGGACAGGATCCGTGGCTGGGCACCCCCCACACCCCGGCTCTGCAGACCAGGAGGAGGCAGAGGAACCGAGAAACAAGAAGGGCGACGTGATCGCACCCGATTCTGTCGTGACTACAGTGTGCGCCCCCCAAGCGGCTGAACCGGGTTCCCTTGCCGCATTGTTGCTGACCCTGCAGCAGAATTCGCCTTCTGTGACACCCCACACGTCAGACCTCGGGGACTCTGAGGGAGACGCTGGGTTCTCAGAAGGTGCCGCGGATCTAACCCCAGCTGTGCCATTTACTGGCTTCGTGGCCTTAAATAAAGCACTTAACTTCCTGCCCAGCCAGCTTCCTCGCTTCTAAAGCGGAGTCCGTCCTTCTTCCTGCAGACGGTCACTGTCAGGATTAAGTGACGCATCAGGCATGTACAAGGCTGCCCGAGAAACAGACCCGACAGATGAGCGTTCTTTTAGCCAGGTGTGGAGATGCGCATCTGTCATCCGGGCACTCGGGAGACTGAGGCAGGAGAATTGCAAGCTCAAGGCCAGCCTCAGCCGTTTAAAATTGCCTATTCTCAAAATAAAAACGAAAAGGGCCGATCCCCAGGTGTGGTGCTGAGGCAGGAGGGTTGCAAGTTCAAGCCAAACCTGAACAACTCTGGGAGACCCCGTCTCAAAATGTAAAAATAAAATAAGGCTGAGGTGTGGCTCACTGTGAGGGCCCTGGTTCAAGCCCCAGCACCGATAGATGATACACAGACCGACCGGTAAGTCCGAGGCTGCCGCTAGAGCGCTTGCTAGCACACCCAAGCCCTGGGCCCAGAACCGAGGGAAACCCCTTCCCGCTGACTTTCTTTCTGTTTCCACTTTGCACACAGTTTACAATCCCCGGCTGCGTAAGGCAGGGCACAGGGCAGGCCCGTGACATCTGCCTTCGTGGCTTCTTTTTTTGGCACACACGCATCGCTGGGGACCCCAGAGACGAGGACACAGGAGACAAGCGGGCCTGAGCCTTGAACTCCCCCGGCCGGGCCAGAACGGAGCCTGGGCAGCCCACGCGGCGGTTCCTCCTCGCAAGGTCGCGTCCCTGGGAAGCGTGAGGGTGGCCCAGGCCACCTCCATAAAACCCTCAAGGGCTCCGGAGGAAAAGGCTTTTGGATCCCCTCCAGGGCGTCAAGACCTGGGTCGCGTCGGAATCGAGGGACGGGGAGGGAGGCCAGGCCCAGGTGACTGCAGCCCGCCGGGCGTCACCCCTGCCGTGAGAAGCAGCACCAGCCTTCGCCCACTTGTGCCCTCAAGGAGGAGGCTGGTGAGCTCGGGGGACGGGAGAGGCCCCTTGCTCCGTGGGCGCTTACCTGCTGTGCCTCAGTGTACCCTCAGTGTCTCGGTGTCTCGGTCACCCGAGCAGCAGGCACTCAGCACCCCTGGGGGCCCCCTCCCCCACCCCGGGCCTTCACTGGTTTTATTTGCTCCGAGCCCTGGGCAGGCTCCATCCGATTCATTTCTATCTCTCGGCCTATTTTCTGTCTCTCCTGTTAGAATACAACTTCTGTTAAGGGCAGGGTTGTGCTGGGCATGGTGGCACAGGCCTGTAATCCCAGCACTCCGGAGGCTGAGGGAGGCTGAGGCAGGAGGATCCCTGTCAGTTGGAGGCCAGCCTGGGCTACACAGTGAGACTCTGTTTCAAAACAAAACAATAAAGCATTATCTTCCCTGCTGCCCGCTTCCTGCCTGTGCAGGGGCTCCTGTCAGCAGAGCCGGCAGAGGTGACGGCCATGCGCTGGCGACCTCTCCCTGTGATGTCCAGTTCTCAGCTGGCGGGGACCCCAGCCCCCAGGAGGGACGGGGGCGGTAACTCGGGGAGCCACGCCGTCCACCCACCCCCTCCGCACTGGGCAGCTGCTGTCCTGTCCCTCTGCTCCCGAGGGACACGGGAGGCGCAGCAGGGATTTCAGACCCGGGTTTTATAGCTCAGCAGAGATCAAAGCGGGCGGCCGCTCCCAAGCATGCGCCTGCTCCAAAGCCGGGTTCCACCTGCTCTGTCTGAGGCTGGGGACAAAGGTCATTGCGGGGTGACGGGGTGGTGGTGACCGGGACGCCTGCGGGTGGCACAGTGTGGTGCGCTGAGACGAGTCATCCTGGTGTCCGCACTGTGCAGGTGCAGCCCGGCCACTCCGTGCCCTCGGCCTCCGTACCCTGCAGCTCCGGGGCCTCTGACACTGGCAGACAGAGGGAGGAGGACAGGCCAGCAGCTCTAGGACAAGACGGGGAGCCGGGGAGGAGGCACAGGCCTGTCATCCCAGCACTGTGGAAGCTGAGGCAGAAGGATCTCCAAGAGTTCAAGGCCGGTGTGAACTACACGGTGAGATCCTGCCTCCAGACAAGAGCAAACAAGAAACCACAAATGCGCACTTTCCCCTCGCCCCGTCCCGTCCCGTCCCGTCCAGTCCCGTGTGCAGCCCGGCTCCTCAGGGAGAGGGAGAATGGCCTCGGCAGAAATGCGGGTGCAGGGCTCTGGTAGGGGAGCCCCAAGCCGCTCTGGAAATTGGCTGGATGGATGCTCAAGACCCGGCCGCAGACCCTGAATTATAAGGAGGAAGGGAGGCGCCAGAGCGTTTTAAAATACGCCCCTTCCTCTGCGGGACTTGAGAAGGTAACGCGCTGTAGAGCTCTCTGGAGCAGTCCAGGGAGAGACATGGTTCCGTTCTGAGTAAAAAATTACTAAGCATAACAAGAAGCCACAGCGACAGAAACACTGGGTCTCGGTGTCTCAACATAATGCGCTCAGTGACTGAAGCACTGTGGCCCCGAGCGTGAGCTTCGAAATTTAGATTTAGGGGTTTGTTCTTTTTTTTTTTTTTTTTCTCCTTAAAATAAAATGGATTTGAAAACAAATTTAAAAAAAATAAAATGCAGAGCTTCGTAGACGAGAGCTACCTCTCCCTCCCGTGTCCCGGTGCTGTCAGAAAGGCTCCCCTCCCCGGGGAATCTTTGGGACGAATGGTCAGTCAGAAGCTGAGGGCAGGGCACGCTTGAAGAAGGTCACATGTGACAGACGCAGCTTATGGCGGCCGAGCCGCCCAGCGCGACACCCTGAAAAGCTCTTGTCATCGATTTTTGCTTTATTTGATCATTCACCCTGTGGCAAGAGCTAACTTGACCTGAACTCCCTGAGCCGAGGAACCGGAACTGAGGCCCAGCGCTGTGTGACCCCAGGCAGCGTTTCTCGGGTTAGGCCAGAAATTCGCAGGTGCAGGTAGAGATACCACATGTGACCGCCAGGCTCCCCTGGCCCCCGAGGCAGTGTCAGCAGGCCCAGTCTGGACTCAGGGTTCATCTGCATTTTGACACCTCTGGACCCTGAAGTTTGGGACAAGCCGCTGGGGACCACTTTTTTCTCATCTCAACTTTGCAGCTGAGAGAGACCCACAGCAAAATAAATAAATAAATACATAAATAAATAAAAAAGCTGAAAGTGTAGCTCAGGGAGAAGACCTGGGTCCCATCCCCAGTACCAAATAAATGTTAAAGTAGGAAAGTATCTTAAAGATGATTAAATCCAACGCCTTCCCCCTAATTAAAAGGTGAAAACTAATGTCCGCAGAGCAAGAGCCTCCAAACGCACATAGGGCTGCCAGCATCCAGCCATCACATCTCTGATTCTGGAGACATTTGGTTGGAGAGCCAGAGCCTAGGACCTGAGTCACCTACTCCTGAGCCTGACTCCACCCCTCCCTGTCTCCACCTCCTACCCTCATCCCCCCACCCACACCCCATCTGCTGCACATGAGCCGGACCCACAGGTGAGGTCACCACACCCAGGTGAGCTGGTTCTGATCCACTTTCTCTCCACGGCTGAGAGAAGCCCGGGTCCTGTGTGGGCCCTGAGAACTGCCATCATGTCTGTCTGTCTGTCTGTCTGTCTGTGTGGCTCTCTGTACTTATGTTTCGGGGCCATAGGGACCTGTCTGTCTGTCTGAAATCTTCAGTGTGAAACTGTGGCAGCGGTTACGTTCGAGTGGATTTGAACCGCAGCCCTGTGAACGCCTGGCCAAGGCAGTATTGGTCCCGCACATGGTGATCACAGGGGCCCGTTACTATGCGTGTGGTCGGGTCGCCCGCCGGCCCCTGCCTACGGCACCTGTGGGGTCAGTGCACATGCCTCAGCCATCGCATCCCTTCCCCTCCCTCCTCCTCTCTTGAATCCCTTCCCATTTGTTGTTTTTTGGGGTTTTCGTTTGCTTGCTTGAGATGGGGTCTCGTCCTTCTGTAGTCCAGGCTGGGCTTGAACTCACTATGTGGCCCCAGGCTGGCCTGGAACTCACGGCGATCCTCCTGCCTCAGCCTCCTGAGTGCTGATACCAGGCACGCACCTCGCTGGCTCCCTTCCCGTGTGAGAAGATCCACCTCTTACTGTCGACCTCTTATTCGGCTAATTGTCTGGAACCTAGATTGCTCGTGGTAGAGGAAGCTGTGTGTATTCACACTTGCCTGTCTGATCTACCGGCACTGGGCTCAGGCGCACCCCGTTTGCCTTCAGGTGGCCAAGCTTGCCTTTTCATGGCAGAGCAGTGTTCCGAGGCACGCCCTATCTGTGCGAGCAGCGATGGACACGTGGCCTGCCAGGACGCAGCTGTGGTGAGCCGTGCGGCTGCGTGGATCGCTGTGACTATTTGGGGAGATCCTAGCGGGGCACAGCTGGAATTTCCAGCTGCAGTGCTCTGAGGGGCTCCCGATCGACTTCCGGTTTCCATAGACACTGCAGGTGGTGCGGGGAGGTCCAGCAAGGGGACTGAGTTTCCGACTTCACGGGGACCCTGGTCTTGTTCCAGGATGTCCTGGCTGGGCAGACGTGACCCCAGGGTGAAGCACAGGCTCAGGGGGCTTTGGGTGGGCTTGGGCTCCACACTCAGCCCCCAGCCGTCCCAATTTTTTCACCTTCAAATTCTGGTGGGGGAGGGGAGCACAGACGGCCTCCCGCTGTGCAGTCCGGGCTGGTCCTGAATTTACCGCGTCGCCCAGGTTGAGCTCCAGTTTGCGGCAACCCTCCTGCCTCAGCCTCCTATCTTTGTTTGTGTGTTGGAGGGGCCGCCTGGCTGTGGAGTGCACCATGCCCGGTGCCTTTATTTCTAATTGGGAAATCAGATCTGTGCGAGCTTATCTCGCTGTGACGGGGTTGGTGGGGCAGGTTGGTGGCCACTGCCTGGGGACTCCCAGGCCCCGCCCCTCAGTGAAGCTGTCCTTGTGGCTGTGGGGCTCCGCACCCTGTATGTGGTGCTGCGTCCCTGTGTCCTCTCAGCTTCCCTGGACGTTCTGCCCGGCGAGTGGACCACTATAAGCAGTGAAGGCAGGAGATGGCCTCCGCCCATCGGCCCTGGCTTCACATCTGTCTGTCCGAGGGACAGTGTGTCTGTCCATCATCTATCCATCTGAGACAGGGTCTCGCTATGTAGCCCAGCCAGCCTCAGACTCCTGGCGATCCTCCTGCCTCAGCCTCCCCGGGGCTGGGATGACAGGTGTGAGCCACCTCACTTGGTTCCTAATAACTATATTAGTAACAAATAAGGAAACTGAGGCTCGGCCACAGTGACAACTCGTGCAGGTCGCAGGGCTTCGAGCGGGGTGGTGGTGGACAATGAGCCAAGGTCCCTCAGCCTCTGTGTTAGGCTAGGCTGCAGCCCCTCCTGTGTGGCCGGTCACCCTGATCGCTCTGACCGCCTGGCCTGCAATGACCGGAAGTCTTCACAGTATTCCCAGCATCCCCAGGGAAACCACAGCTTCAAGTCCCAGTTCCTCCATGTCCTCTGTCTTCCTGCCCTGAATAAGCCCAGGGTTCTCCTCCCACAGACATCAGACAGGACATGATTCATGTACCCCCTCATGGTCACCCCAGCCTTACAGGAGGCTGAGGCAGGAGGATCGCCACCCTCCACAACACAGCCGCTTTGTGAGTCCTCCTGGCTCCACGCAAATGCCTCGAGTTCAATCCCCGGTACTGAAAACCAGAGCAAGCAGGTACGGACACATGGACCGCGCGGCGGAGGGGGCGCCGACCCCAGGAGCAGAGCGTCCCGGCTGCGCTGGGCTCTGCAGCATCTCTGAGGTCCCCAGGACACACCATCACGGCGCTGGGCCATGAGCAGATGTGCAGGGAAGGAGGGAAAGGGCCACCCGGATCGCTCACTGCTCAGGCCACAGCACACACTCCAGCCCTGGGGCCTCACCTGGACAAAAGCAGCTGAACAGGCACTGACCGATCACTGAGAATATTCGGGCACCAGGCAGGCACGGGAGGCTGCGCGAGGTAAGAAAGTGTGCTGCATGGTTTGGAGGAGTCAGGTTGTGGGCCGTGCAAAGGGCCTGGGGCCTGCACCTGCACGTACTCGGAAGGAAAGGAGGAGAATGGGTATCCCGGGGCCTGGAGGGCTCAGACAGGAGGGTGAGTGGGCTGCCAAGGAAATGGCCATTTGATAAAGGGCTTAGGTGCTTTTCAAAGACACCGGGCTTCCCCTTACACAGAGCAGGAAGCTGCGGAAACTTCCCCATCAGGGAGGAAATAATCACATAACCAGATCAGATGAGATCTAAAACCCCGATGTGGGAGGAAGCCGGCCCTGGACTGCAGGTCCAGGGGGCAGACAGGAGGCTCGGGAGGCAGCGGGAGCAGATTCACTGGAATGCACTTGTAGGAGAGGAAGGGAAAGGCCGCAGTGGCCCAGACTGTCTGCAGAAGGGGAGGGGGAGTCTACACAGACGCCCGGCAATGCAGCGTGGTGCTGCGTGCCACAATCCCAGCGCTCGGGAGGCTGAGGCAGGAGGATCTGATTTCTCAGCTACATAACAGCTGCAAGTTAGAGCAACACAGCTTCCACCCTGTCCTAGAGGGAACGCTGGCCGGGAACTCAGATAACAGCAAACGCTGACACGATAAAGAGCCCTTTGCCCGGAGCCTCACGGTGGCCAGCTACCCGGGGCTCAGTGTGGAGATTCCTCACAGCAGAGACTCATCTCCAGCCAGCTCTTCCCTCCTGGGCATCTTCCCCGAGAGGTGAAGACGTCCTGTTGCGGCACCCGGGCCAGTGCTCACTGGTGCTACAGAGCACAGCTCGTAACAGCCGAAACTTAGAGACGGCCTCACAGCCCAAGGACAGATGAAGGGGCAAAGAAAATGTGGTATTTACACACCGTGGACACTGCGCTGCCACCAAGAAGGACAACGTGCGTCTTCTGTAGGGAAATGAGAATTCAGACACCGGAGCTTACCCGCTGCATGGCGTCTCTTACAGAAGCAACCAAGGTGTTGCTAAATCAGAGAGCAAAGTGAAAGCTGGACACGAGGGGGCAGGAGAGGAGCTTTTGCAAACGGGAGATGGAGCTGGACAGGAAACAAATTTTAAAAAGAACTAAGGCCAGGTACGAGAAAGGCCATGAAGCTTCCAGTCCGGGCCACCGAGTGCAGGTCTAGCGCCTGCTCTTGGCTGCTTTCTGGCCTCACACGGATGACACTTGTCGTTTGTAGCTCACCACGGCTACAAAGCATGTAGAGCACCTTGTGCAGGGCCTGGCACGTAATTAGCACTCGGAACACAATAACCGTGAATGTTCTGGGCTAGAAAAGCAAACATGGTCAGGGTCCGCGACAGAGACGGGCACTTCTTCTCCTAGTCTTCCATTGTATCAGGGGCTTTTTTAAAAAAACAAAACAAAACACAGTGCTATGCAGGGCAGGCTGGCCTCAAACCCATGACAGTCTTCCTGCTTCAGCCTCCCAAGAGCTGGGATCATAGGTGTGCACCACAGCATCCAGCAAAAAACAAAAGCAAAAACAAAAACAACCCCCCCCCTTTTATTTATCAAGATGCACTTTACCCGCTAGGCCGTTCCCCCAGCGAGCATGGCCGTGCCCGCCGCCCCTGACCTCAGGATGCCTCTGCCCGCAAGGTCCTCCCGGCCTCCCCAAACTGCCCTCTGCCAGAGTGACCAGGGCATCCTCGGTACCTCAGGGTCACCCACAGGCCTTCTTCTCAGGGCCTGACCACAAACTGCTGTCCTTGGCATTCAGTGCTGCTGCTCCAGAGTTCCAGGGTGAAGGACTCACCGGGGCACATCCTCCTGTTTAGCATTCGGAAAGCATTCACGGTGGCATGGCTGTAATCCTAGCACCCGGGAGGCTGAGGCAGGAGAGTTACCCCAAGTTCAGAGCCAGTCTGGGCTACATAGTGAGTTTAGGGGCAGCCTGAACTGTCCAGCGAGACCCTGTCTCATAAAACAAAACAAAATACAAATTTATGAGAGAATAAAAAGATAACTATGCCAGGTAAAAAAAGACAAAAACTGTGAACAGGCGTTTTCCCAAGAGTGTGTGAAGAGTGCCAGTGAGCACGTGGAAAGCGGGCCAACACCTTCCCGGGGGTGGGGTGTGGAGGCCGACTCCCTCCAGGACAAAGGGGCGCATGATGTGGGGCGCGCCCAGGTGGTAACGCATGGCTCGGTCTCACGAGGGATCCAAGTCCCATGCGGTTCAGGCTGGTCTCAGGCTCACTTCATAGCCCAGGCCGGCCTCCAATGTGCAACGATCCTCCTGCCTCAGCCTCCCAAGTGCTGGGATGACAGGAGTGCGCCCCCACGCCCGGCTACACGCGGGAGGCTTGAACACATAAGAGAAACCAGCTGGAACAGGCGGGCAGTGTGACGCCGTCTCTGCGACCTGCGCAGGTCCGGCGGACGTGCTGAGACAGTGCAGGTGTGGCTGCCTGGCGTGGGTTCCTTTCGGAGGGGATGGACTGTCCCAGAGTCCCCTGTGGAGGCGGCACAGCTTGGTAAACAAGCTGAAAAGCAGGCGGAGGACGGTGGAGAGCGCCCGACGCGCGGCCTGTGCATGGCGTCTCACTGAAGCCCTCTCCTTTTTAGTCTTGTTATTTTAAAGAAGATAGAAAAACGCAGCTTGAGTCAGGAGGCGCCCTCGATCTTGTCTGGAACGCGGAGGCGGAGGAAGTGCAGGGTTTCTAATTTTAGCTTTGGTGTTCTAGGGCCCCGCCCGCGATGCTGCACGGCGCTCTCCCTCCGTGCCGCCCCGGGCTGAAGCGCTGTCGCACTTGGTGCGCTTTACAGATGCTCTTTTGTTTTTCCCTGGTAGTGGGAGTTGACTCAGGGCCTCCCGCTTGCCAGGCAGGCGCTTATGCCACCGAGCCATCCCCGCGGCCTTACCAGTGCATGCCCAGTGCACCGAAACATCAGTCCTTAGCTAGGGGCAGCGTGAGAGGCTTTCCTGCCTGCCACCCCCTCGCGGCACCGCCGGGCGCCTGGACCCCGCTGTGCGCTGGGGAGCGGTGCGTGGTCCCGGGTCCACGATCTGCAGGGTGGGCACAGGTATCTGGGCTACTTATCCCCTAGCGCTGCTCTCAGCACTCATGGGAATAAGGCACGACAAAGACGTAGTGAGTCCCAGGCGCACTAACGGCACTTCTTATGCTTGCAGTAACAGAGGGTTGAAACGATTTATTTTATTTTATTTTTGTCCTTCTGAGACAGCGTGCAGTTCAGGCTGTGCAGTTCAGGCTGGTCTTGAGCTCACCTTGTAGCCCAGGCAGGTCTCAAACTTGCTATGATTCTCCTGCTTCAGCCTCCTGAGTGCTGGGATGACAGGTGTGCACCACCATACCCAGTGCGTTAAAATGATTTAGAAATGAGCAAAAACAAGACTGCAAAGTGGCTGAGAATGGAGTGTTGGCACCCCCGTGGCGAGCTCAGGCAGAAAGCACGGCTAACAGCCTGCGTGTCATTTTGGCTACTACCGGGCATCACTGGACAGTTAGGCGAGGTATTTTGTCGCTGAAACATGATATGATCCAAATATCACTGCAAAACTGACATCTCAGGCCACGGTTCTAACTAGTAAAATCTCTTCTTCTCTGTGTGTGTATGTTTAGTTTGCCATTCTGTGGGTGCAGCTTAATGATTCTTTTTTTTTTTCCCCTCCCAAATCCATTTTATTTCAAGGAAAAAAAAGAAAGAAAATAGTAGAAAAAAATTAAAACAAATTTCATAGCACATCAATCAGGGGGCAACAATGGTCCATACATTGTGCGTTGTCACCCTCAGATCAGTCACCCAGAGCACAGGACATCTGCATTCAGTTGTCTGAACAACACCAGTACAGATCGATCTCTTCAGTAAACTCTGAGAAATCAGTAGCACAACTATCTTAACTATTTTTATATACATACACATATACAAATACATATAGAAATACATATTGTTTCAGCTTTTCACAATAATGAGATAATATATTTACACATGTGTGTTTTATTTATTTCACTAATGAGTATGGTCTCAAGTTGCATCCATTTACCTATAAAAGTCTCCAGTTTATTTTTCTTTATGGCTGAGTAGTACTCCATTGAATAAAAATACCACATCTTTTTCATCCATTCCTGTCAATGGACATTTAGGCTGTTTACAAATTGTGGCTATTACAAATTGTGGTGCTATAAACATAGATGCACATATATCACTGAAGTATAATTTTTTAATTCTTTTGGGAAGATACCCAGAAGGGGAATAGGTGGGTGGAATGGGACCTCCAATCATAGTTTTTTGAGGAATCCCCACACTGACTTCCACAGTGGTTGCACCAGTCTACACTCCCACCACCAGTGGAGAAGGCTTCTTTTTCCCCACAGCCTCTCCAGCATGTGTTATTGCTCAATTTCTTGATGCTGGCCATTCTTTCTGGGGTGAGGTGGAATCTCAGTGTTGTTTTAATTTGCATTTCTCAAATGACCAGTGATGCTAAATATTTTTTCACATATTTATTTGCTGTTTGTATTTCTTCATTTGAGAAGTGTGTGTTCATCTCAGATGCCCATTTGTGGATTGGGTCTTTAAATCTGGGAGGACTGCTTTTTGTTTTTACTTTTTAGTTCTTTATATGTTCTCAATTATAATCCTTCGTCTGAGGAACAACTGGCAATCCTTTTCTCCCGTGTTGCGAGCTGTCTCTTCACTCTGGTAGTGACTTGTTTTGCTGTGCAAAAGCTTTTCAATGGGGTGGGATCCCAGTTAGTGATTCTTTGTGACAGTTCCTGTGCAATTTGGGTTTTGTTCATAAAGTCTTCGCCTATACCAATGTCTTCAAGAGTTTTACCTACTCTGTCTTCCAGCAGATTTAATCTTTCTGTTTTAATACTAAGATCTTTGATCCATTCTGATTTTAGTTTTGTGCATGGCGAAAGATATGGGCCTGGTTTTAATCTTCAGCATGTGCAGAGCCAGTTTTCCTGGCACCATTTATTAGTGAGCCTTTCTTCCAGTGAATGTGTTTGGCACCTTTGTCAAACATAAGGCGGCTTAGCGTGTCTGCAGTTGTTTCTGCATCTTGTAATCTGTCCCACTGATCTTTGGGTCTTTTTTTCCCAGTACCACACTGTTTTTATCACAGTAGCTTTATAGTATAATTTCAAGTCAGGGATTGTGATGCCCTGTCTGGTATTTGTTGCCCAGGACTGCCTTTGCTATTATAGGTCTCTTGTTTCTGGATGAATTTTAGGATTGTTTTCTCTAATTGTGTGAGATATGCTATTGGAATTTTGATTGGGAATGCATTGACTATGTAAAAGTTTTAGAATACATTTTCACTGTATTGGTTCTTCCTAATCAAGAGCAAGGGATATCCTTCCACTTTCTGACATCCTCTTCAATATCCTTTTTCAGAGCACTGTAGTTTTCAATGTAGAGGTCCTTTACATCCTTTGTTAGGTTGAATCCTAGGTATTTCATTTTTGGGTATGCTATTGTAAAAGACACTGTTCCCCTGATTTCTCTTGGTGAGTTTGTTATTTGTGTACAGGAAGGGTATTGATTTTTGAGTGATTTTGTAACCAGCCACATTACTGTATTTGCTCATTAAACCTTAACTGGTTGAACCTTAAACACACTTGTTACTTTAGAAAGCTCGCCTTCATGTAAAATGCCAGGAAATCTCCTTTTCTCCTCCTGTAAGGATTATTCTACCAATATTTCCCTATTCAGCCGTTCAAGTTGGTTCATTTTGAATATTGAACAACAGGAAGTATTTATTTATTTAACAGTACTGGGGCTTTAAACTCAGGTCCTTCATACTGAGCTCCAGCTCTGGCTTTTTATTTTCCACCATGACACAGGGTTTTTGCCAAGTCCCCAAAGTTGACTGAAATCGCAACTTGCCTGCTTCAGCCTCCCAGAGTGCTGGGTTTCTAGGTGTGGGTCACCACATCTGGCTAGCTCTTAGTATTTTAAAGACTGTATGTTCTACAGACTCTTCTTCATATGTGTTGGGCATCAAATTAGGGCCTGACATGTGCTGGGCAAGGATTCTACCGGACCCCAGCCCGGCCCTACGGAGTAATTAGATTTCTTAGGATAAAGGGACGTATTTAGAAAATAGCAACTCAACTTTTCTGGTTTAACCCAAATTTCAGAAGAGGAAGGAAACAGACAGTTAAACGCTGAAGATTCTCCGCTGCTCCTAAATGTTAACTCCTACAGTGCTGGAGCTATCTGAGCCCATGACTTCCCTGAGGGACCTAAGGGAACCTCATACGTTCCCGGCAGCTGAGTCCCATCGGCTCCTCCTCAAAAGCGCGTCCTGTGCCAGAGCTCGGTGCTCAGGGAGGGCAGGGACATGGGGCAGAGGACACCAGGCCAGCCGTGGGCACTACCCTGCTGCGGGGGGCGTGGGTGAGTCACCGGGCTCCTGGCACTGGAGGCGAAGGCTGCGATCCCACAGGAGAGTCCCCCAAGCCCGGGCTGGAACACCAGCCTTTAGTTGGTCACACTGCCCTGTGGGGGTGGCCACAAAGGGGTGAGAAAAGCTTTCCCCTGAGGCCTGGAAACTGCAGCCCCCAGGGGAAAATGAACCAACTTGACGCTGAGTGTGAGGAGACCCCGCCCCCACCAAAACTGCAGAGTAACGCTCTTGGGAGGAGAAAGGCTTTGGCTCGGAGTCGGTCTTCAGATTGTTCTCCAGTGACTTTCCAATCTCCAGCTCACCTGAGGCCCTCATGACCTGGGGGTTGTGGGGGACCCCAAGCCGCAGAGAAGAGACTCGGAGGAACTGGGAGGCCTGCTGCCACATGCCTGAAATCTAACCCTGTCTACTACTTAAGTTAAGGAAGCCTGAGGAAGCGTCTCGCATTGCCAACAGGGCTGCTGAGCGCTGACCTCCTCCTCCATCGCACAGGGCAGATGGCCGACTAAGGCCCGGACAGCGCTTCAGGGTGTGTATGGGGTGATCGCCTCAGAAGGAACCGACTCCCTAACAACCAGCACCGACACCCGACAACGCCTTTGCCATGTCGTGTTCATCGAGAGAGGTCTAGAAACCACGACCTATTTAAACACTCACGGTGCCACCCGATGCGCTTGCACGGGCACCCACGCCGCACGACCTTAGGGGATTTAAGTTCTTAAAGAATATCCCTGCTGTCCGTCACCACTGATTCCGGGTGTGTTCTCCTCCCCTTGCAGACGCCAAGATGATCTTGTTTTCTTTCCGTCTTTCCCTTTTTTTTTTCCTTCCTGATGTTTCTGAGGCAGGCTCCGGCTACGCCGCTCGGAGCTCGGGGCATCCTCCTGCCTCAGCCTCCCGAGCGCGGGGGTAACGGGCTCGCTGGACCCCGCGGGCGCTGACGGGTTCCGTTCCGGATGTCCCCGAAGCCCGCCCGTCCCCCGCCGAGGGCCCCCGCCCGGAAGTGCGCGGCTCTCCCGTCGCGAGGTCCGCGAGTCACCTTGACCCCGGCGGACGCGCGGAGAAAGTTAGCCCCGGACGGACGCGGGGCGGGGGGAAACGAAAGCCCGGCGCTGCCGCGAGCCAAGCATGCCGTCACGTTTTCCTGTTTTCAGGGCGGCCGCCGACCTGCGCGTCTCGGGGTGACAAGAGCAGGTGGCGGGACTCCGCCCCCCGCCGCCGCCGCTGCCGCCGCCGCCGCGCTTCCCCTCCCTTAGCATGCTCGAGGCTCTCCCGCCCGAGATCCCGCCTCCGCGGCGCGCGCGAAGAGTGGCTGCGCGGGGCACGCCGGGAACCGTAGTCTCTGCTCCCGCAAACACCGCGGGAAAAACGATCCAGGCCTACAAAGCCCATAATACGCAGCGGTGCAGGCCGCCCCCGGAAGTGCGCCTGGCGCCGGAAGAGAAGACGGCCCCCCTCGCTCGGCCCGGCCATCTTGTGGGAAGAGCTGAAGCAGGCGCTCTTGGCTCGGCGCGGCCCGCTTCAATCCGTGGAGGAACGCGCCGCCGAGCCCCCATCATGCCTGGGCACCTACAGGAAGGCTTCGGCTGCGTGGTCACCAACCGATTCGACCAGTTATTTGACGACGAATCGGATCCCTTCGAGGTGCTGAAGGCAGCGGAGAACAAGAAAAAAGAAGCCGGCGGGGGCGGCGTTGGGGGCCCCGGAGCCAAGAGCGCGGCTCAGGCCGCGGCCCAGACCAACTCCAGCGCGGCGGGCAAGCAGCTGCGCAAGGAGTCGCAGAAGGACCGCAAGAACCCGCTGCCGCCCAGCGTCGGCGTGGCGGACAAGAAGGAGGAGGCGCAGCCGGCCGTGGCGCTGAAGAAAGAAGGTGCCGCGGGCGGGGCGGCGGGCGCGGGACCCCGCGGGGCGCACGCGGCGGGCGGCGGGGCGGGAGAGCCCCGGGTTGGCGCCGTGGGCGGGGCGGGGCGCCCGGGCTCGTCCGTCGCGCGTGCTCCCGGAGCGGCGCTGCCTCGGCTTCCCTTGCTTGCGGCCCGCGGTGGCGGGGGGCGCCGGGTGCGGAGCGCGCAGCCGGCTGCTGGCGGGCGGGGGCGTCGGGGCGCCGCACTCGTGCGCCCTGTCCCCGTGCACTCGCGCGGCCACTTGCTGGAGTGGAGCAAAGTTGGGCGGCGGAGCCCGCGGCTGTCACCGGGGAGCTTGCGGCGTGGCTTCTGCGCGCGTGGTCGGGTCGGGGTTGGGCGGGGCGCGGAGCCCCCTCCCCCGGGTCGGCTCGGGTTTGCATCTCGGCCTTGCTGTTACTCGCTCGTGGACGGAGGGCGTGGAAGGAGCGCGCGTGGCCGGCGGATGGGGCCTGGCTGCCAGTCCTCCGCGTGGGGGGCCGGGGCGACCCCACTGCCACGTGCTCTGAAGGTCGGCGCCGCGTCGCCTGCGTGGGGCTTGGGGTCTGAGTTTTTGGGGGTCGGCTTTCTTTCCGGATCATTTCTGCGAGTCAGCTTTGCGCACTGTGGGAGCGAGGTGGTGAGCGGAGCGGCGGCCGGGGCGGGTACCTGCGCGGCGATCGTCCGCGGGCGAGCCCGGCGTGAGTTAAGGAACCCTGGCTGTGTGACAGCTTCACCTGTGCCGAAGCTGGCCTTCCCGAAGATACTCTTTTCAAAAAGTCACTCGGTTGGAGCCGCTGAAGTGGCCGTGGCCCTCGCTGTAAGCGCTCCCAGCACCAGCGTGGTTGTGAGGCGCGCAGCTGCTTGAATGGCAGCCCGCCCGCGCAGGGAGTTACAGGCGGAGGGGGCACTTCCCTGGGTTCCTCGCGGGATCATCTGAAGTCCTTTCCTCGGGACAGTGACATACTCTACCTGAGCTGTCACCGGTTTCCTGTGCGTTTCAGAGCGTTCTTAATCTCAGGTTGCGCGGGACACAAGCTTGTGAGTGTGGGGTATGCAGTGAGGGGCGCTGTGTGTACCCTGCGGGGTAAGAGTGGGCAGGGATCGCCGGTCCTGTGCTCTGAACCCTGGTGACAGCCCGCCCGCCACGGTGCTTCATTACTGTTGATGCTGTAGTTTTTTGTACTTGGCTTTAGATAGGCGTTCCGTGTTCACCTTAATCTGGGATTTGTCTTGTCCATTGAGGAACTTGAGAATTGACACAGTGGCATGTTATTGCATGTAGGCTGGGTGTTTATTTTTTAAATATATATAAAGTCTAGAACCTAATGCAGTTAGCTCGTTGGTGTAGCTAAGTACATCAGAAGACACATTTTTTAAAAATACCGTTTTTCATCACATGAGTTTGGGGGGGAGTGGCATGGAGATTGAGCTCAGGGCCTTGCAGGCTGGACAGGTGCGCTCCTGCTGGGCCCCGAGAGGAGCTAGATTCTGTCTGTGGGCCTCCTCTTGAGTGTTGGGTGGGGAGCAACCCTTGTTCACTTGGGTGTGTTTGGCTTGGATATCATTATAGGGCCTGGCTGTGTGTGCAGCTCCACCCACTACCAACGCCTCTGATGAAATGTTTAATGCTGTGGCGGTGGCGATTGTAGTCTGTCCTGAGGATTTGCAGGGACCAAACCTTAAACTTCGATTGGTGGCCTTGACTTTACTAGCGACTCCCCTGACAGGGCTGCAGCGGCTAGTGGGTGTGTCCCAGTCCTGTCCTGTTTCTTAGAAAGAAGCTGAGTGGAGTAACTGAGGAGCATGTGAAACCTTTTTCTCAGTTTAAAGATAGCTTACTTGAAATCTCAACTGTGCATTTCACCGTTGGTCTGTTTATTTTTTAAGGTCACAGATAATTCACATTGGTTGTTTCTGTGTTCTTGAAGGTGTTATCAGGGAAAGTGTAAGGGAAGGAATCAGATGTCCCCGCTGTCACTTAGTGCCCTGGGTGTCCCCATGTTTTTCCTGGAGGTTAAACCCAGGGCCTCACTCTGCCCCAAGATACAATATTGTCCTTCATTTCTTAGATACTGTGTAAACAAAGTCTGTTGTGGGTAAATTTTAAAGATTTCTTGAAAACAAAATACTCTGCAATGTAAATCTTAAAAAAGACCATCCTTCATAGTCCTAAATGGTGTCCCAGTATACGGCAGTATTTTTTGTTAAGTTGCGTTTGGAAGTCTGGGTGTGTACAAGTGTGGGAGTGTGCACCTCTGCACTCGAGACTGGCTCTGGGAAACGCGGAATGACATCCAGGTTAGCTGGGGAGGGCGCCTGAGTGAGGAAGGTGGGGCAGCTCGGCGCACCACAGATGAGTTTAATTAAAATTGGGATTTCTCTGAAGAACTTTTTCTTGTAAACACGTAAGTGTCACCCCGTGTGTCTTTCTAACAGTCTAGGTCTAAGCTTTTGTATTTGCAAACATAATTTGCTTATGCAGGTATTTTGTCATTTTAGGAATAAGGCGTGTTGGAAGGAGACCTGATCAACAGCTTCAGGGAGAAGGGAAAATAATTGATAGGAGACCGGAACGGCGACCACCCCGTGAAAGAAGATTTGAAAAACCACTTGAAGAGAAGGGTGAAGGAGGAGAATTTTCAGTTGATAGGTAGGAGTTTTTTTAAAATGTTTTGTCAGTTTGTAGTTGGGTCGTAACAGAATGCAAGGAATTGGGCGTACTCACCAGGTAGTGAAGTGGCTGATGGCTTCTCAGATGTAAAGAAAAAAAATCTGAACGTGTTTCACTAAGGCCTTTTGGGAGCGCCTCGGTCTCAGAGCCCGTGGCATGCAGCCTTTCCCGTAAGTCGGTAGCCAGTTTCTTCTCCCTGTTGTCCCCATAGTGAGCTGAAAGGATGATACTGGAGGGTAATTTCTTAAAGCAAAGCGAATCACTGTGCCGCTCAGATGCCTTAATGTTATTATTAACTGTCTTGGCAAATAGCGGTTCCTTTGGATTACAGTACAAGAAGTAATGCTGAGGAGGTGTGTGTGCACTGGTGCCGGTGTTCTAGAGAGTGCCGGAACACTTCCCTGGTTCCGTTCCATGTGCTTAGGAGTGGACTTGTTTTCCAGAGCGAGCGGAACTGTTGGGTTATGAGCTGTTAAACGCGGGTGTTTAACATGAGTATTTGAATGGGTTTTCCCTGTTTTTGTGGAACTCCTCGAGGTATAACCTTGGTATTTTGCCTTGCAGACCCATTATTGAGCGGCCCCTCCGAGGGCGCGGTGGCCTTGGAAGAGGGCGAGGTGGCCGTGGCCGTGGCATGAGCCGAGGGGATGGGTTTGATGCCCGTGGCAAGCGGGAATTCGACAGGCATAGCGGGAGCGATAGATCGTAAGTCTTAACATGATGGTTGTCACACTGCATTTTAACATGCTTACTTAGTAAGCGAAGTTTGAGTCCCCAGGACTAGAGTATTATGTTAACTCAGTTTTGTTAGTTCTTTCTCACATTACAGTGGCCTGAAGCACGAGGACAAGCGAGGTGGCAGCGGATCACACAACTGGGGCACCGTCAAAGACGAATTAACGTTGGTATTCTGGCTTTTTAAACTAAGTCACTGTCCTAGAGGGGTGCTGTGTTGTCAGCAGCTGCCCATCCCTGGGGGTGGTGTGTGCTCTGGGTTGGGGACGGGATGGGGAGCAGCTGGGAGAGGATCCCTACAGAGGCCGCAGCTTCCCGAAAACTGCCCGGCTGCTCTGTGCCTGTCTGTCTCCAGGCTTCCTGTCTTAGCTGTTGAGCTCTGGTCTCCACAGAACTCGGGGCTGAGCTGGCCCAGGTCAGCAGCCGTCCTTTTCTCTAGGGCCCGGGAGGGAAGCTTGCGCGGTGTGGAACAGTGGATGGTGGATGACCGGACATTGAGCTGTGTAAATGGACCTCGATGCCTTTCTATTCTTCTCTTTCCTTAGAGAGTCCCCCAAATACATTCAGAAACCACTGTGTTCTAATTGCAGTGACTTGGATCAATCCAATGTGACCGAGGAAACCCCAGAAGGTGAAGAGCACCCCGCGGCTGACACTGAGAATAAGTGAGTGGTGTTGTGGGCCGTGGAGGGCCCGGGTCCAGGGACCCCGCAGGGGGCTGGGCCCTGCCAGAGGACGCGCTCCCGGCTGGGGAGCCTGTGACCCTGGCGTCCGCCCGCTCCCAGTCGCTCAGCGTAAAGCCAGGCAGTGAGCAAACGTGGCCGCTTCAGAGGGAGTGAGGAGTGGAGGCAGCGCCGGCTGGGGTCGAGTCTGTTTCCTAGTTCAGGGCGAGGTCTTGGTTTTAAAGCCCATCTTTTCAAGAGTTAGAGTTTGGAAGAATAAGAGCAAGCGGGCCATGGGGATCCCCCTGGGATTGTGGTTTGCAGCCCCCTGGGCCACGAGACCCGTCTCGGCACAGAAGCCCAGGCCGGCCGGTGGGGGTCAGCACCTGCCTCCCTGGTGCTGGGTGGCCTGTGCCCTGCTGTGGGGTAAGGCCTAGGGTCAGGTGACAGGGGCCGCAGTTTCAGGCTTTTACTGCTGCGGATGGACAGATGGACGCTGGGACCCGGACCGACAGCCAGGTGCACACTGAGCCGCACCTGCAGCCCACCCCGCCTCGCTCCTCCAGGCCCTGGCGGCTCGGCTCGCTTTCCAGGATGGCATCTTCCATTCCGTGTCACAGGGAGAACATTGGTGTTTGTGTCTTTTGCCTGGCGTGTGGCAGTGCCCTCCGGCTCCCTGCTGAGCCATGACGACCCTGCCTTCTGTGCGCATCCCTCTGTGGATGTGTGCATTCTCCTCGCCCTGGCTGCTGTGGGCCGCCGAACCCCGTGGTGGTTCATTTCCAGTCCGGGGCAGGGGGTGTATAGTCCTGGGTTTTTGTTGCATTTTGCTTGGCTTTTCGGTACTGGGGAGTGGAACCCAGGCACCACTCACCCTGAGCTGCACCCCCAGCCCTTTTGGACTTGGGTCTTGCCAAGTCCAGGGCTGGGCGTGGCCTTGGGGACCCTTGTGTGGCTGCCCAATTGTTGGGCGGGGCACACTCTCCATCTCTTACTGCCTGTTGTGAGGAGCTGGCTGGAGTCACCTTCCCTGCGGTGTGAGAGCTGCGTTGAGTTTGCTGTCTGTTGAGATTGATGATCCCCGCGCTAGGGTGAGATGGTATTTTACCGTGGTTTTGCTTTTTTGCTAGGGATCTGTGCTACTAAATACATTTCCATACATTTATTAGTCATGCGTGTATCTTTGGGGAAGTGAGTGTGCATTTGATTTACCCACTTTTAGTGCATGTTTTTTCCTTCACTGTTGAGGTTTGGGTTCTTCATTCTGTGAATTCCTGTGGGATGTAACCTTGCCTGTCTGACCTTCCTTGTTTCCTGGGCCAGTCCCTAAAGCACTTCTCTGTGTTAGGTCCTTTACCCATTGCTAGTGAGTGTCTGTGTAGAGAGGGGCCATCTAGGCTCGTTGTCCTGCCTAGGAATGTCCAGTGTCCCCGCACTATGGGTTCAGAGGGCGCCCTTTGTCCAGTACGTGCTCCTGTGTCTTTGGAGGAGGAGGCAGGTTTGTCAGATGTGGTGCTGAGTGCTTGGGTAATGGAAGTGGATTTGTGTGAAGCTGTGTGCAGTTGTGATGTCGTGTGGTCACAGCGACCCTGTCATCCTGCGGTGATTGAGCCCCGAATGACATGAAGCGGCCCACAGTGCCCGCTGCTCACAACAGCCTGGCTCGCATCTGCTTCAGGATGACCTGCGGAGATTGTCTTTGTTTACCAGAAGAAGTGGTGTCTGTGGGGGTGGAAGTGAGTCCTTAGCTACAGATCCGGGAGTGAAACTGGGGCTAGTGGGCCTAGAGAAGCCAGCACTGAGCGCAGCAGAGAAGCCGGCCTGGCCTGGAGTCGGGAGCCCGCGCTCCGCCGGTGCACTCTGTCATGGCCTCTCTGTCATGGCCATAGCAGTGGAGGAGGCACAGTTGAGCTCGCTGGGTTCCCAGAGCTCCTGTTCTGGTCTCATTGGCCTCTGTGGCCGCCTATAGGCAATGTGATCAGTGGTGGGCTGGGTCCTGGCTGCCCTGCATATCACCGCTGGTGAGTGGGCAGGGCCAGTGTTGGAGCCTCCCGGTTACCTGGGAGCCAGCAGACTTGGCTGCCACTCCCAAGGTCCCACCTCCATCTGGGAAGGCGGGCTGAGGGCAAGTGTGTCTGACAGGGACCCGGACGGGACAGTGCAAGCTCCGCAGCCTGCAGGAGGGATGGCTGGCGGGGCCTTTAGCCCTCAGGCTGTAAATCCTTTGCTATCTTTGGAAACAAGCAGGGCTCCCAGAATAGCAAGTGACCTGTTTGGTGACAATTGGAAGTTGAGATTAGACCAAGATAACAGTTTCCTGGGCCTGTGTGCTTTGTTCCTGTTATAAGAAAATAGGGAGACCTCAACAGTCATGCCTTAGAGCAGCCAGGGGAACAGTGCCGCCGTGTTTGACCGAGGTCGGATTCTCAGGGAGGCTCAGTGCGCGTGGTGGAGTTGGAGTGTAGAATCTGGGAGCTCGGCTGGACCAAACACGAGTGGGCCTGCTGCCCTCCCTCGGGCGCCCTGGGTGGCTGCTGTGGGGAGAGGCTTCCCGGGTGGGGGGAGGCTGAAGAGCCCAGGCCAGCTGAGGTCTGCCTGAGGGCGATGCTGCCCCAGCTCCGGAGCTCCCGCTCGCTGTGTGTTCCTCATTGGTCTAAACTGGGATCCGCAGCCCGGCTTCCTGGCCCCACACGGTGCACGCAGCCTTGGGGTCGCACAGGAAGCCTGACGCCCGTCCTCGGGTGAACCTCCTCCTCGGAGATCGTCCCGGGCAGAATCATGCTGCCTACAGTCATCAGTTTGAAATGCTTTTACCTAAATTACAGCAGCTGTTTCACCAGGCTTAAAGAGAACTATCTCCTCACAGAGAGAACGAAGTGGAAGAGGTCAAGGAAGAGGGTCCAAAAGAGATGACCTTGGACGAGTGGAAGGCGATCCAAAATAAAGACCGGGCAAAAGTCGAGTTTAACATCCGGAAGCCCAACGAAGGTGCCGATGGGCAGTGGAAGAAGGGCTTTGTGCTTCATAAATCAAAAAGCGAAGAGGTAAAACCAAGATTGGTGTCGGGAAGTACTTGGGGATGAGTGGAATCTTGCTTATACAGTGATGTACTTGTTATGTGAAAATAGAGTGTAGGCACAGTGGAGCCCAGCTGTGCTTCCAGGGCTCTAGGAAGCTGAGGCAGGAGCCTCGCAAGTCTGAGTCCAGCCTGGAAGACTCAGCAAGATACTGTGTTAAAAAACACCTCGGGAAGTTGCTTTTTATGAAGGCCTTGGGTCTGGTCCCCAGTGTGAAAAAATAAGCTTTAGGGTCATTTGAGACAAGTGACTTAATTTTGAAAGAACAATAAATTACTACTATATGTGGCACAGTTTTATCCTTTGATTTATCCATAGTTCACTATGGTAGGTTTCTTTTTCTGAAAAGATACCAGTTGATGGTCTATCCTAACCTTTTTAGAAAAATGGTAGTTATTCTTAAAGGTATGGTTATATTTTTAAAAATCCTAACTTTACCAGAACTATTAAAGGATTATTGTACTAGACTGAGATGTTGATGGTTTAAACTAAAGTAACACTGGCTTCGTGTCATGTCCGCCTTGGAAGCCGGCTGCCCTGTGGCCGCTGCTCGGACGTCAGAGCACTGCCTTTGTCTGGACTGCTCCAGCTCGGTGGCACAGCGCCTGCTCAGCAAGCGTGCAGTTCTGAGTTCGATTCCCAGCACCAAAGAAATCAGGCGCTTGCTGGTTACCTTGGGCTTGATTTACCTGGGAGGCCGAGCCTGCGGGAGTGTCCTGAGGGGAGAGGTTTGCGGGGCTGCTCTGGTGCTGTGCGTTTGGCCCTTGACAGGGTCTTACTGTATTTTTAGTTTACCAAGCAAGAATGGCTCTGGGGCCAACTTGGAAAACTAAAATTGAGATTAAAGAGACCCCAATGTTTCATGAGTTTCGAAAAGCTGATTTTTAACATCTGTTCCGAAAGGACGACATTTGTCTTAAATGTCAAATATGGTAGAAAGGAAAGCTAGAATGCTCTGTGTTCTCCTTTCTCCCCGGGTGTTGCATGTCAGACTGCACGAGCGGAATCCTGACTGAGGAGCCAGCACTGGGCCTTGTTGGAGAGGCCCCGTCTGTTTGAGGAGCTGCTGAGCTCCTGGGCTCGTGGGGAAATGACTTCCACAGACCCCTTTAAAACAGTTACTGGCCACTTTTTGTGTTCCAGCTCCTCTTTCCCTGTAAAACTACTGGTAGCTGAGGTGTCTCGTTAGTGCTGGGACTCTCCCTCCGTGCATTTGGTGGACATTGGGTTAATATCCCCAGTTTGAGTGTTTCGCACCAAGCCTCTCTGAAGCAAGCACCCCTCCCTTGACTGTGGTTTGCTTTCTGTGCTTTGTTATTTCATTGGTCAGAGAACACGACACGGTTGATATCGTCTGATCCCGTGTCACAGTACACAGTGCACAGAACCTGGGCTAGTGCGCTGCTGGCTGCTCGAACGTCCGGCTTTGTGCCTTTGCCCACAGTGTCCATGAAGTGGACGCTGCCTGCCCTGCAGCCACACCCCAGCCTGTGGGTAGTAGAAGGCCTGGTGCACGCGTGGCCTCAGTCACCCTGGGGGAGGGCTTTGTCTTACAGGGGGACACACATACTTGAGGAAGAGGAGATGTTTCTGGTTTTGCAGATTTTCAAGTACAGAATTGGCTAAAGGCTGAAGCAGCGCACGGAGTTCATTGGGCACCCGGTCAGGCTCCATTGGGTGCCTTCGAGGTGGAGACCCTTGCTGGCTGCGCTCCTTTCTGTTTAGCTTCCAGGTGTGCGGCACGTGGCACTGAGGCACAGTCCTGGGGGAGAGCGCAGGCCTGGGGCTGGGCCGTGTGCCCCTTTCGGCACCCTGGGGTGCACTGGCGCATGCTCTGCGTGTCCGCAGTTGCCAAGGACCCAGGGCCTCCATGGTGGTGCCTGTGTCCGCAGAGGTTTGGTCCTGTGCGTTGGAAGAGGACAGAGTGATGGGTGCCTGCTAGAGCCCGCGGGCCCCAGTTAGTGGGTGTCTCAGGCAGCTTTGCCACGTCTCGTGCAGCATGGGGGCGGAGCCCTAGCCCGGGGCTTCGGAGGGGGTGACGGCGGGGCAGGGAGTGTCACCTCTTCATGCGCACAGGGCACCTGAGAATTGGGCGGACAGCAGTGGCGCGCTCGGTCCAGCCCAGTGGCTTCCGGGCTGTCCGCGTGCACAGTCGTTCATGTGGCCGTCTCTGGTGTGGGGCTTGCGGTGTCCAGCCTTTGACTTTGTAGATTTCGGGGTGTTTGCATCTCCTCAGTGGGCTGTGGGGCTGGCTGGCACCTTTAACCGGACGGAGGCTGCCAGTGTCGTGCAGCTCGGAGGTCCCCGTGGAGGAGAGCCAGGTTCATACGTGGTAGCCTGGACCGTGGGTGCGTCCCGGAAGACTGTGCTCGGGCCCTGATGGCTCTGTTGACCTTGCAGGCCCACGCCGAGGACTCTGTGATGGACCACCACTTCCGGAAGCCCGCCAACGACATCACATCTCAGCTGGAGATCAACTTCGGAGATCTCGGTCGCCCAGGACGGGGCGGCAGGGGAGGCCGCGGTGGACGCGGGCGCGGGGGGCGTCCGAACCGTGGCAGCAGGACCGACAAGGTATTTGTAAGCTCTTGGCCCTATCAAGTGATTCCGAGACTAATTCTAGCAGATGTGGATTCTCTTGGGGATTTTAGAAGGAGAAGAGAAAAACATACCTGCCTTTAAGAGGCTGCTGCATTGAAGCCATACACGGTGCCTTGGGGAGGCTGAGGCAGGAGTTTCCCATTCAGTGAGATGATGTTGCAGAATAATCTCAGCAGGGACCAGAATAGAGTGTGGTAGTAAAGTACCACTGGGCTTGGTCCTGTCTCACAAGCAGTGTTTTTTAGCTGTTGCAACTATGGCGATGCCCTCATTTTGAGGAAACTGAGGACCAGGGAACTGGGCTGTGTCTTGGCATTGCTGAGGTTTGCTGGAAATGCCATCCATGTACCGTGCTCAGGGATCCCTCGCTGCCACCTGCGTTTCTGCCTGACAAAACCACCGTGTGCAGCGCGGTCGCAGCTTTCTGCCGCGCCCTTCTGAACCGCTGTGAGGGCTGAGTTTGCTCTGCCCGCTGGGCGCCTCGCATGTGCTCACACGGTTTCTCGGTGTGTTGGGTTTTACTTGTGTTTTTATCAGTCCACCTTGTAAGTGACCGCCACGTCCTCCTGCCTCTGAAGGCTGTGCTCCAGCCTGCCAGTGGCTGGTGCTGATGATGATGGTATTACAGATGTGACTGTCCACTGTCCTCAGTAACCGCCTGGGGCCTCTTCAGGACGTGGTTTTAATCTCGTTACCTGCGCTCGGTGCCCGGAACAGCAGGCGACCCTCTCCTAGCCAAGCCGAGCTCACTCCCAAGTGGGGGCCTCTGGGGGCACAGGTGGAAGGAGGCCGTGTGGCCGCCCTGGGGTGGGGCCGGGCGCCTGGTCCCCGCGGGGCGGGGGGGAGGAGGCCACTGCAGCCGCTCACACTGCTTTGCTTCTTTTGCAGTCGAGTGCTTCTGCCCCGGACGTGGACGACCCAGAGGCCTTCCCTGCGCTGGCCTGACCGCAGGCCCGGAGATGCCCTGGCTCCTGGGCGGGGCCTCTTGTTCAAAGCTTTGTGCATGCTTAAGGATCCCAAACAACTAAGAAGTTTAAAAAGGAAAAAAAAAAGACTGTCATTCATACCATTCACACCTAGAGACTGACTTTTACCTGTTTGAAAATGAACTTCTCTCGCTACACCGAAGTTAACAGATACGGCCGTCAGTTTTGTATTTAGAGATGTATTGGTAGCAGGGATGTTTTCATAATTTTCAGAGATTATGCATTCTTCATGAATACTTTTGTATTGCTGCTTGCATATATGCATTTCCAAACTTGAAATATAGGTGTGAACAGTGTGTACCAGTTTAAAAGCTCTCACTTCATTCGTGTTTTTATTAAGGGTTAGGTGTCCCCCAGTTACAGGTTGGTTCTAAGTGTCAGGCGTCCTGCTGGTCCTGAGACCTGCTTTGTGTTTTCGCACGCGGTCAGCTGGGTGTGTAAACTCCTGTCAGGTTTTATGCTGTGTGGAATACTAACTACTTTCTGTATTTTAACTTAGTTTTAATACTTTTCTTTTTTGGGGAAAAATCTTTTTTCACTTCTCATGATAGCTGTTATATATGCTAAATCTTTATATACAGAAATATCAGTACTTGAACAGACTCGCAGCGCACTGGTTTGTACCGTTCTCATGGCTCCGCACCCGGTGCCCCCTGCTCCCCCTGCCCTGCGCGCAGCTTCCCCGCCCAAAGCCTGGCTGGACCCTCCTCGGGAGAGGCCGACTGCGCTTCTTGCTGCTGGGGGACGGGCCCCCCTGCACGGTGGGGAGCTCAGCGTGTTTCCGCGCCTGTCCCGTGGGTGTCCAGCCTCAGCATGGGCCGTGAGCAAAAGGCCCGGGAGCAGAGGGTGAGCCTGCAGCAGCAACCCTTTAACCTCACGCTCAACACGCCCGAGGGCGCTGGCGGGTGTGGTGGTGTCCAGGTCACCCGACAGCGGACGGCTTTCCTGAGGGCTAAAGCAGCAGCAATACCCGCAGACTCCAGGCCGCAAACTTGCTCCTCAGTTTGCTAGCTTGTCACTGATTGGTGTTCAGGTGGCTGATGTCCATTCTCTGGGCCATGGGGTCACTCTGGGCCTGTGGCGGGTAGCCCAGGGGCCCTCTTGTCCCGGAAGCCGTTCCCAGGCCTTTTCCGGCGGTGAGCGGGGCTGCGGGAGTCTCCTGTCCCCTGCTGCGGCTGCTGGGCCCTGGGGAGGGAGTTCTGTCTGGTGCAGCAGCTTCCTACCCCTGGGAGTCGCCAGTTTTAAAGGCAGCCATCAGAGTGGGCACCTGTGTGGCCTCAGGGCCCCACCAGTCAGGTGGCCTCAGGGCCCGCAGCCTGGGGCCGGACCTGGCGTTGAGGGCTTGGGTTTTGGATCCTTCCTTGCCGAGCTGGTTCTGCACTGGTGCTAACGTCAAACACCTCCCCGAGGGGCGCACTGGTGGCCGCCTCGGCCAGCAGCGCTCCCTAGAAACACCTGCGGCTGGGAACTGGCCCGCTGGCTCCAAGGCAAGTGGCCGCTGAGCTGTGTGTGACGGATGTGAATTTGCCTCCTAGATCACTTTGTATCAACAGCTAAACTGTGAACCTTTCTCCTTGGGTAATAACTGAAAATAAAGATTTATTTTCATGGTCACTTCTTAAAAGTCATAAAAGCAATGAAGTAGGAGGCCCTGCATTGTCACGTGTCCTGGTTTTTAGCATCTGTACCCAACATACAACTTCATTTTAAAAGAGGTTTTCCGTTGGTAGCAGGGGGGACCCGTGGTGGAGGCGCTGTCCAGAGGGCTAACCAGTGATCCCCAAGGAACCTGATGCCTGGCCTGGCACAGGGCGGAGGGACCTGGGGGAGCCCCTTCTGCAGGACCCCTGGAGTTCCTCCTCTTGCCCCCACAGACCTGCCTACCCTCTTCCCTGCCTTTCCCTGGCTCACCTGACCCTGTTTACACCTCGGTGGTCCCAGCACACACCAGGCCGTCTTCCCCTTGCGGGGTGCTGCTGCTCAGGGTGGACAGCAGGGAAACGGGGCACCCGACTCGGGCTGCGCCCTGTGACCGTGGCCCTGGGCTGGCCTGGGGGTGGGCTGCGTGTGTTCCTGGGCAGAATCTGGGCTCGAAGTCCTCGCCCTGCCCACAGAGCTGTGCACTCCAACCTGCCTGGCCATGCCTTGGTCATGCCCCCCACCCTGGCAGCTCCCCGTCTTCCTGCTGAGACTTCCGAGTTTATGTGGGAATCGGCTGACGCAAGGACCAGGTACTGAGTGGGCCCAGGGGTCTCCAGAGAAGGGGGCAGCGCAGAGCCAGGCTGTTGGGGAAATGTGGATGTCTGGAAGCGGCACTGGCGGGGGACCTTGGAGGACTCCTGGGGCAGTGGATGCATAGATGTGGTGGGGTCAGGAGAGCGCAGTGTACCCCTTTCGGCTGCCATGGTCCCCGTCATGGTCAGCCGAGGGTGCCCCTGTCCTGATCGTGGCCGGGCTCTGGCTGCCTTCCCTTCCAGGGCTGTGGTGTGGCTGGGTGCAACTGAGGGCCACAGCACTAGCCGCACGGCGCGAGGCCCTGGGTTCAATCCCTGCACCGTCCACAAGGTGCCTGACAGTGGCCTGTGTCCCAGCACTTGGGAGGCTGAGGCAGGAGGACGGTGGCAGGCCTGAGACTGCGGTTGATGGTCACATGTCTCAGGAGCTCCTCCCACGGCCAGGCTCTGCTCCCTGCTCTGTGCCATGCGCCCCTTTCTCATCACCATAGCAGAGGCTGCAGGAGCCCGGGCTGGAGGTCAGGTCCCATCTCTGCAGAGCCGAAGCCACCGAGGCTGGCCCTGCCAGGCGGGGATGTGCCCCGGGCGGGCTCAGAGCACCAGGGCATCGCAGCCCATCCTCAGCTGGTCCAGGGTCAGCCTGGGGCCGCAGGCCACACCGAGCGGGTGCAGGGAGTGGGCGGGGAAGACTGAGAGGGCCACGCGCCGCGGCCCCAGCTCTTCCACCGGCTCAGGCAGCAGGGATCCAGGGGTGGCCGTGTCCCCAGGGCCAGAGGGGAGGTAGCCGTCAGGGCCCGGGAGCGTCACCCCGAGTGCCGGCTCCCCACCCTGGTCCCCCAGCACCTTGTACAGAGCCCCCACGGGGGCTGGACTGCAGCCCCCGTCCCCAGCCTGCTCGGTGCAGACCAAGTGGCCTCGGCCCCCCTGTCCCTGCTCAGGCCAGTGGAGACCTCTGCACAGAACCTCGTTGATCACCAGGGGCTCAGGCTCTTCCGGGGGGTACATGGCCACCTGCGTCCCATCCACTGGCAGCGGTGTCCTCTCCTAAGGGGAAGGAAGAGGACGCGGCTGGAGGCCACAGTGCAGGGGACCCTGCTGAGCCCTCCCCAGCGCTCCCACTCCTGCCGGCCCTGGGACCCTCCCTAGCATTGTCAGAGAGGCCGGCGTGGTGGTGCACACCCATCATCCCAGCACTCTGGGAGGCTGAGGCAGGAGGATCCCAAGTTCAAACACAGCCTGGACAATTTTACAAGATCTTGTCTCAAAATATAAAATAAAAAACGGCTGGGGGGTGCTGGAGATTTAGCTCAGTGGCATAAGTGCCTGCCTGGCAAGTGTGAGGTCGTGAGTTCGATCCCCAGTACCGGGGGGAAAAAAAGGGCTGGGGAAGCGACTCAGGGTTAAGGCCCTGGGCGCATCTTGGTACCGCAAAACAAAACACTGGCTGGGGAGGCCAAGACAGGAGAGCCAGGAGCCCCCAAGGCCTCCAGCAGAATGTTCTAGGCTGCAAGCAGGCAAGGCTACCTCACTGTGGCAGGGGAGTTGGGGAAAGGCCTTGCGTACCTGGTCCTAGCAGATGTTTTCTTCGCTGAGGGGCAGGAGGCTGGCTGTCCTGGAAACTGCTGGTGGCTCCTGGTCACTGGGGACTGAGGCTCTGGCCAGCAGGTACCAGGAATGGGGAAACTACTGACATTGAACTTGGGAGACTCTCCTGCCTCAGCTTCCCAGGTGTGAGAGTTTCAGGCATGTACCACCATATTTGGCTTCCTAGGTCTGGAGTGGTGGTGGTGGGGTTCAGAAGGAGACCAGAGGTGACACTGCTACCACGCCCTTACCTCCTCCAGCAGGAACCTCCTGGCCCAGGTGCTGTTGGCCGGGTCTGGGATCCCTGGGCTGCAGACTGAGAGCAGAACCAGTGCCCTACAGGTGACAAAGGGGGACCCCGGTCAGGCTGGCTCACAGCCTGGGGACTCAGACTGTTGTGTGCAGGCCCCTCGCTGCCGAGGCTGGGGCGAGGTGGGGTCCTTGCAAGGCTCCTGCTGGGGATGGTGCCCCTGGCGGGGTGACCCGAATGACTCTGGGACCCTTCACAGAAACCACTGCTGGGAGCAGGGCTGGGAGTGGGCAGGCCTGGATCCCAGGGACACCACATGGTACCAACGGTGTGGAAAGAATCGTGCTCATTTCATCATTACTTTGAGACTGTGTACTCGAATTCACTGTGTTTCCCAGGTTGGGCTTCAACTCAGTGACCCTCCTACCTCGGCCTCCCCAGTGCTGAGACCTCAGGTGTGTGCCACCACGCCTGGCTCTGTCACTTTCTAAACAGTGCTCTCAAAGGGCAGGGTGACCCCTGTGACTCTGGGTTCAACTCTGTCAGCGTTGTGGTGACAGGAACTCTGCAGTCCTTGCCGTGGGGAGGTCTCCCACAAACAGGAGGCGTCCCCGGGCTCTGGCTGTCGGAGCAGCTTTCAGCTTTTATTTCAGCTCTTTTATTACTTTATGTGGCCTTTGAAGGAAGCTTGTGTTGAAGAACAAACTAGCTGCACTTTTTTCTTATAAAGCAGTATATTGCATGGTGGCACACATCTGTAATCCCAGGACTCGGAGGCTGAGGCAGGAGGATTGCCCAGAGTTGGAGGCCAGTCTACATAAGGAGACCGTGTCACAAACAGACAAACAGAAAGACAACTCACTTTCGCCGGAAGCAGCGGGTGGAGAGGATGCCCACGGTGACAGCAGTCACACAGGCGCTGGGGACCAGGACAGAGATCCAGCCGGCTCCCCCTGCAACAGCAGCGCTGCCACGTGAGCCCGAGGCAGGGCCGGGCGCCAGGAGCCCCACAGTCCACCCCTTCCTTGAGCCCTGCCTCGGGTGCAGGAGGCGGGGGCATCCGGATCTAATAACGGGGACCACAGTGGGGCCCAGGCATCCTCCCAGAGGGAGCCGGCGGCCGGTCCAGCTTCTCGGTTAACTCAGTCACTGTCTCCTGCGTCCGACCCGGCAGCCAGGCCCACCAGCGCGGAGACCCAGAGACAAGGGGGAGGTGAATGTCCCCGTCCTGAGGAGCCATGCACGCAGTGCAAGAGACGGGTGTGCATGTGTGGAAGCAGGAAACCACCGTGCCATGGGCGGGCACAAGGCCGGGCCCGGGAAGGGGACCACACACACAGGTAGTGGTGGTCGGTACAGCAGCAGCCACGCCAGGCTCAGGAGAGGGAAAAGCGTCGAGTCTGAAGGTGAGAGCCGGTGCCATGCACAGTGGCGCACACCTGTGATCCCTGCACTTGGGAGGCTGAGGCAGGAGGACTGCCATGAATTCAAGGTCAGCCTGGACTAATAGCGAGAAATCAAAACCATGCACTTGTGGAGTAGCCCGGGAGACAGGAAATGCCAGTGAGGCCACCTGGTGTACAGTCACTTCCTGCAGCAGCCCAGCCCCACAAATCCCACCCAAGGCACCGCAGGATGGACGGGCTCTGGGTTCCGAGGGTGCCACCCAGCCTGTGCTCCTGGCACTTGGCCCTGGCCCTGGGGGGAGCTCTGAGGACAAGGGGTGCACCCCGAGGGCTCCTGGGGAGGACATGGACCCCACCTCCCGCAGAGGGGACCAGCCGACCCCGGGCAGGGGGTGAAGCAGCCGAGGTCCTTGCTTACCCCGCAGGAGGAATTCCCTTTCGTTCCCTGGGGGGCTCTCGCCTGCCGCGGTCAGCGCCGTCATCCACAGCACATAGGGCACCCGGTGCTGCAGGCCCGGGAGGGGGCAGGAGTTCTGGGCGGGCTCGGGGGACACCTCTGCAACAGACAGGGAGCAAAGTGGCTTCAAAGGAAGTGGCTTAACACCAGCCTTCACACGTCTTAACCTGGTAATGCTTCATTTACTTGAGAGTGAAAACTACTGCTATTTACTGGGGCTCACTTATCAGACAGCCTGACTCACTCACCTGTGTACAGTGGGGTACACTCAGTGGCACAGCGCCTGCTTGGCAAGTGCAAGGCCCTGAGTTCAATTCCTAGTACCAAGAACAAAACCAAAAAAACACCTCATCTATTTACTTGTTTTATTTTTGTTTCTTCGAGACAGGGGCTTACTGTGCAGTGCAGCCTGGCTTTGAACTCACCACGGTCGTCCTGCCTCAGCCTCCTGAGTGCTGGGATGGATGACCGGTGTGCAGCGCCACGCCCGGCTTATGTATTGGGACTTCTGAGGCAGGGTGCTGCTATGCAGCTGAAGCTGGCTTTGAGCTCACCGTGTAGCCTTGGCTGACCTTAACCTAATCTCAAAAACCCAAGTGTCCACCCTAGTGGGGAGAGACCAACTTCCACAACTGCTTCCTGTGTGAGGAGCCTTCAGGGACCCAGTGAGGACTCTGCCCCTCCTGGGGCACTCAGCCGGCTGTCACAGCCACTGCTGCGTTTCTGGTCTGGAGGGAAGCGGTCTGGTGGGACTTTCCCAGCTTCCTCCGGCCTGAGAAATTTCCCCAAGCTCTGTGATCACACTAGAGAGAATCGAAACTGTCTCCCGTCCACAAAGCAGGTCCAAAGACACTCATTTGAGAGAGCTTCTGCACCCAGGCCACTGTCCCAAGCCAGGGCCGAGCCTGGCTGGTGTGTGACAGGTTCATGCAGCCGTCCACATGCAGGGCAGGGCAGCGGCGGGGGGCAGCATGGCCGTGACTGCCCACGGAGAAGGGCGCAGCTTGGCCTCAGCAGTGGGGGACGTTAGCCGCAGGTGGCCCATGGGTGCAGGCAGCGTTGACCAGTGTTAGACCAGCATTGGAGGGTCACTGCGGAGAGGGCTGAGTCATTCCTGCTGAAATGCACTCTATCCCTTTTAAGGAGAAAGGCCAGGGACTGCCAACCTAGGGTTCCCTGGTATACACACAGACGTACCACTCGGCACCCCACACCTACCCTGGAGCCAGGGCGGGGCGCTGGAGTCCCGTTCCCGCCAGTAGATCCTGAGGCGCAGCACGCAGCCCACCGGCTCCAGGGCTGGGCCGGGGATCCAGGACACCAGGACATGTCCCTGGTCCTCGGTGATAGCCTTGATGTGGGGACCACTCAGCGGGGCTGGGAGGAGGACAGTGCGGCTCTGTCACCCTGCGAGCCAGGATCTGCCCAGGGCGCCAGCCTGAGAAGCAGGGGGCTGTCCCAGCTCACCTTTGTGCTTGGAGTCACCCAGGACGGAGCTGCACCCACCGAGGTCCCCCGACAGCGCATACACGCGGACTTGGTAGCACACATAGGGTTCCAGGTTCCCTGCAAGGAAAGTGGGTTCCGGGAGTCAGGAGAGCATCTCCACCTCACCCCCACCCCTCCCTCATCGCTGTGTTCCAGCTGTGGCTTGTCCTGAAGACTGGACCCAGGGCCTCTGCAACGGGCGACATCCCTGGAGTGGGTTCCTGTAACACAGGAATCCAAGCAGCCAAACTGATACATTTGGAATTTAATTAGCTGAGCTCAGGACCACTGGTAGACAGACACACCTTGCCTTCAGGGTCCAAGCAAGGGGTCCCGAGGTGAAAACTTACAGAGCTTTTAAAAGGGGAAACCACAGAAAGACATCCTGTGGGAAACAATTCAACTAGAATCTTATATCAATTTCTGGTTGACACCTGTACCCTGCTTCTTTTGTTGAGCAGGTTAATTTTTCTCCTGTGGGTACAGCTCATTCTGCTTTTCTCATGGGACTTATACCCTGAGTAATTTTCCATTCTCCTGGGTCAAATATAGGGCACTAGTTAAACGCAGGGCTCCAGATGGCGTCAGTTGTGCCAAGCTACAACAGTCGCCAGCCCCTTTTGCAATCCCGGACTGGGCTTGAACTTGCCATGCTCCTGCCTCAGCCTCCCAGGGCGCTGGGATCCCAGGTGTGCGCTGCCACACCTGGATTCTTGCCTTTGTGGTTGGGTGGGGAAAGGTCCAGTCACAACCTCGTCACGTGGTGCTGTAGGGTGGACTCCAGGTCATCGCTGGCCACACTGCTGCTAGGGCTTTGAGTCTCCCATTTAACAAGCCAGGCTCTGAGTCCCGGCGTCGGCGCCCTGAGTGAACACAACCCTGGGACTCCTGGGGGCACGGCAACGACCGTACCTGAGATGACAGCGGACCTGCCGGAGGGGGGCACCCGCAGCCAGCTTGGGGGTGCCCATGAGCCGAGCCCGGCCAGCGCTGTCCACTCCACCACGTACTGCTGCACGGCGGGGCCACCGCGCCCGGGAGGCTGCCAGGTCACTAGGATGCGGTCCCCGTCCTGCGCGCTTGCGGAGACCCAGCTGGGAGCCAGGGACCCTTCGGGGACACAGCAAGGGGACGAAGTCAGCACGGAAGAGCGCAGCCAAGCGGGGGACAGGCGTCCGGTCGGGTCCCGCGCCGGCCCCGCCGCCCCACGCGAGAGCCAATGACCTGCGCGGCCTTACACGTGCGCTGCCCCCGGAACCCAGTGCTCCCCGACCTTTCCCGCCCCAGCGTGTTTCCAAGCCGGCTCCGGCCCTTGCCCCTGCACAATGCGCCTGGGCCACCCCGTCCCTGTAGGGCCGAGGGACCATCCATGGCCACGTGCCAACCCTGAACTTGTGCGCCTGCGCAAGCTGCCTCTGCGGCGCATGCTCAGAGTGCAGCCACGTGAGATTTCTCGCGGTACTGAGGGCCAGCTCGCTCACGGCGTCACACCGTGTATGGAGAGCGCATGCTCAGCATGCATGGCGGCTCTGCGGGGGTGCACAGATCCCCATGTGCATGCGTAGACTCAGGCACAGAGGAACGCACATGTCGACGACCAGCTGACACTTCCACGAGGGTAACGTGGGTTCTCATTCCTCCAACACTCCTTATTTCCTGTGCTTTTTCCTTTTTAGACAGGCCTATGTAGCCCAGCCTGGGCTGGAACTCCTGGTGATCTTCCTGCCTCAGCCTCTTCTAAGGGCTCGGAGGACAGGTGTGTGCCACAGGCCCAGCGCAGTGTTCAATTTCATGGATCAGATACCCCCTAATTGATATGTACTAAGCCCCTGCCAGGCAGCAGTGTCTCAATGCCCAGGACCGGTGACCCCAATTCCTGCTTTAGAGTGGGGGACCGCGGGGCTCAGGTAGTAATTTTCTTGTCAGGGGCCGCCCGAGGAGACCTGGAAAAGCCAGCTATTGCTGGCGGCGTCCCCGGATCCTAACCCCGGCCTGGGCACAAGGCGGAGGAGGCAGCGCGGTGACCCACCTGTGCCACATGGGTCTGCTAAGGCCACGCGCGCGGGGTGGGAGCTTCCTTTGGAGTTGACGGCGGACACGGCCGCTATCCACGTCCCGGTGCGGGGGATCACCCAGGTCCAGGAGGTCTCTCGCGTGACGTTCCGCAGTGTGGGCGGCCTCCCCGGTGCCTCTTGCAGGGCGACCTGGTAGTGCAGGATCTCCCCTCTGGCCTGCGCGGGACTCAGGCTCTGCAGGGAGACACGCAGCTTGCTGAGGGCTCTGTGCCCGGCCATGGTGGTGATCGTGACATCCAGGAACATTTCACTCGTCACCACACCTCTGCTGTTCGCTTTGGTGCTCCCCACCCACCATTTGGAAACAAACCAGTTAATGTTTTATAAAATACAATTTTTTTTTGAGACAGTTTCTCCCTGTGTAGCCCTGGCTGTCTTGACACTCAGAGATCCTCCTGCCTCAGCTTCCTGCATACTGGGGTCACAGGTGTGGCCCACCACATCCTGCTAAAACAATTTTTAAAACACACTAATTCTTCTTTCTTGCTCCTAAACGACACCTGCTCACAGTCACAGGGTAGGATCCGAACTTGGGTCTGGATGCCAGCACCAGTGCTGCAGGTCACAGAGAGCCGGCACTTGGCCCTCCCAGCTGGGTCCTGGTTTCTAAGTCTGTGGTCCTCATGGAGCTGCTCAGAGCAGCACACGGGATCTCTGCTCTGCGGGAGCCACTTCGGCACTTGGTGAGTCGAATCTGCACCCTGTGCTACCCCCGCAGGCAGCAGCCCAGAGCCCTGAGGCGCTCAGGGACCAGAACAGTGGGAGTCCAGTGGGGCTGGCCTGGGAGCAGTCCCGGCCAGGAAGGAAAAAACCAGTGATTTCTGTTGTCACCTTGCTGGACATAGTGGTGCCCACCTGCCACACTCAGGAGGCTGAGGCAGGAGGATCACTGTGAATTGGAGACCAGCCTAGGCTACACAGTGAGACCCTGTCTCAACACAACAAAACCAAAACCTAAATAAGATAAAGCCTTAGGGCCACCCGTGTCTCCCCTGCTGTATTAGTTTTACCGTCAGGGCCCGAGGCTGGGCCCTGTAAACAGCCGGCTCAGGTAACGTTTGTACTTTCCCTCTCAGCGGGTAAACAGGCCGGTTTCTGATTATCCTGTGGCTTCCGAGACCAGCAGGGCCCCGGGGATCTCGGGCCTTGTGCTGGCTCAGGCTCGGCCGGGGCGGCAGCTGCAGGGTCGCTGTGACCCAGCTTTTCGTATTTCCCCTGAGCTTGGTGGATGCCGATTACTCTTGGAGACAGTTTTGGGTCCAGGAAGCCCCGCCTGGATCTGAACTCATGGTCATTGCTCCCGGGAACGTATGCAGAAGGAAGCTTCGTTTTTGCTGTAGCCCAGGCTGGCCTTGGATTCATAGCGATCTTACTGCCTCAGCCTCCCCGTGCTGGGACTACCACCTGCAGCTGCATACCCGGGCTAGGGAAGCTTTGGGGGAAGCTTTCAGCCCTTGGCCGGCCCAGGCGCGCCCTCTGGCGGCTGCGAGAGGAAACGCGCCTTCGGGAGGCCTGGCTTCCCCAGGAGGGAGGCTAGGGGCCCGGGGTCTGGGGTGCTGGGGTGCGGGCCCCTCCTTCCGCAGCGCAGCCTGGTCACCAGAGGCGGACGGCGGCGGGCAATCGAGCGCTTCTGTCCCTCCCCTCTTCGCTTTCTTTTTGGGTTTCGAATGCTGCTGACTTCAGTTCATTTTGCGCTATGTATTTTTAAATCTTTTTACTAGGCGTGGTTGCACACACCTGTCATCCCACTACTCAGGAGGCTGAGGCAGGAGGGTCTCCCCAAGTTTGAGACAAGCCTGGGCTACACAGTGAGGCCCTGTCTCAAAAAACAAAACAAACAAAGAATTCTTTTCATTTTTGAGCTTTGCTCCGGTCACAGCCTGGCACCTCGGGCCCCGGAGCTCCCTGCAGCCCGGTTCACTGCGGCCCGGTTCGGGGAATCTGTGGAGCCCAGTGGCTGTGCAGCACCTCCAGCTCCCACTTGTCCACTGAGGATAATTCCACGTCCAGTGTAGCTTTTTAACATCCCTGGGCAAAGGGAGGAGGCGTCGCGGAGGAGATGCCAGACCATGGAGCTGGCAATGGTTTCAGCAACCCCAGCCCTGAGTGTTTTTTTTTTGTTCAAGACAGGGGCTCACTGTGTTGTCTAAGCTGGCCTCAATCCGAGCTCCTGGGCTCCAGCAATCCTGCCTCAGCCTCCTAAGTGCTGACAATGCAGTACGAGAACATTTTGAGCCACAGCGCCTCTCTGAGGGGACACTGCCCACAGTAATTTGCTGTCCTCAGGCTCCTGACCGATGTATTCTCCTTGGCATGGGAACCTGGTCTGTGGTCAGCAGGATCGTTGCCCAGAGAGATGGGGATACCCCAACCCTAACCCTAATCTTCACCCATGCATTGCTCCCTGGCTCTGCTCGGAGCAAATTTAGGAGGCTGAGGCAGGAGGATCACTGTGAGCTTGAGGGCAGCCTGGACCACAAACTGAGACCCTGTCTCTAAAACAGGAAAACCAGACACGGGACCTGCGCCGCGTTCCTGGAGGACACGTGTGGGTTCATGGTCTGGGGGGTCTCGAGCCAGGGGAGCGGGGCCGTGTGCACCTTGGTGCTGGTGCCGGGGCGGCTGCGGGTGCGAGCGAGGACACTGTGTGGCCCTGAGCCCTGCCCGGGCCGGGGCCTTTGGTCCCTTTCTAGGTTAAGTCACACCTCGAGGTCCAACACAGAGCACTTTCCTAGCTAGGGCGGTAGCGAGGCGGCACGGCACCTGCTGGGCAGGCAAAGGCCCTGGGTCCCTTCTCCTACCGCAGGAAGGAAAAGCCCACTTTCTCCACTCACAGGAACATGAGTGCAGAAGAGAAGGCCCAGGAGGGCGCCTGCTGGGGAAACTGAGTCGCCACACGGAAGGCACAGCCACGGAGCTGGGGTCACGCTCACACCCACACACTGCCCACATACACACATCCGGACACTCAGGTCGTCATGCATGAGCACACTCAGGACACATCTGTCCCCTCTCACTTGCCGAGTTAGCCTGGGGCTTCCCAGGGTGTCCTGGCTCCTCTGCGGGGTGCTGTGAGGGAAGCCAGGCATGAACCCTGCATGCCAGGCAAGGGCTCAGCCACAGGGCTGCCACTTAGCCTTTCCCAGTTTATTTTGAGACAGGGCTCCCTAAGCTAGCCTCCTACTTGAGATCCTCCTGCCTCAGCCTCCTGAGTAGCTGGGTTCACAGGTGGGTGGATGACACCTAGCCTGTTCCCGTCCTTCAATGACTGCAGAAAATACACCCTGATTTCCACACCTGTGGGTTTGGCTGAAGAGTGAACAGACTGAGTGGCATGGTCACCGCTGGGGCCCTCGTGTCGGGGGGAGAGGTAGGGGCAGGGTGGGGAGAGGGATGGGGACGGGCGGAGGCAGGTAACACAGAAGCCTCACTCACCTTCCAGAACAGGGAGACCCGCTGGTCACCGTCTGCTGGCCAGGTCCGGAGCCACAGGTCCAGCATCCCTGTGGGCTCTGCCGCAGGGAGGAGAGCTCAGGTCACCTGCAGCCTCGGGAGGGCTGGGGTCTGCCTCGCTGTTGGGGAGCCAGGGTGCAGCCGGCTCGGTACCGGCTCCCCATGTGCCAGCCTCCCATCTTCTGTTATTTAACAACCAATGTGAATGCCGTTGGCCAAAAAGTCAGAAAAAGCACAAAGTTTTTAAAAAAACCGATGAGGAGGAAATGTGTTCCCTAACTTCACCTTTACAGTGTGCTAACGCTCGGTCCATTTGTGCATGGGTGTTTGATTTTAAACAGCTCAAAGCATGTGTGATTCCATCTTTGCTCACTTGTGTTTTGAGACAGGGCCTTGCTGTGTATTCCAGGCTGCCCTTGAACTCACGCGACCCTCCTGCCTCAGCCTCCTGAGTGCTGGGATGACGTGCATGCACCACCATGCCCTGCTCCCAGCACGATGTTCTCCATAAGCGACTGAAGATGGTGGCTCATCGTGGAGCCGGGAGGACCAAAGCAGGAGGCCAGGGAGGCTGGGCTCTGGGGGGAGCGTGGAGCTGGCTGTGGCGGGCAGAGAGGCAGCCCATGGGCAGCGTCGGAGGCTCGCAGGACTCTGGATGCCAAGTGCTCAAGGGGCACGCAGCGCCCTGTCCCTTCATGCTACCAGGAGGGCGGCACGATGGAGCAAGCGCTCCATCACTCGGGGCCACAACAAACATACCGTAGCCAGCGGCCTGAGCAGCAGCTGTGTTCCCCCTGCCCTGGAGGCCGCGATGCCAGCCTGGGACCTCTGACATGCAGGTGCCATCAGGTTGAGCCTGGCCAGATGAAGCATGCCTGTGTTCCCCGCACTCAGGAGGCTGAGGCAGGAGGATCACCAGCCAGTGCTCCATAATGAGCTCCAGGCTGCCTGGACTGCCTAGTGAGACCCTGTCTCAAAAATTCAAAAAACAAAAAATAGAACATCAACAAACAAAAGCACATTCTCTGGCTGGGTTTGGTGGTGCATCTTGTAATCCTAACACTGGGAGGCTGAAGCAGGAGGAACTCAAATTCAAGCCCAGCCTGGGCAACACGGAGACAGGGAGACCCTGCCTCAAAATGAGAAATTAAAAACCAAAGGACCAGTAATGAAGCGGAAGAGGCAGGTTCGGGCCCCAGCACCACAGAAACCAACAAAACAAAACAAGCAGAGGAGGAGAAGGCCCCCACCCCGCAGAGGAGGGGACACCCTTGCCCTTGGGCCGCCCCCCTTCCTCCTGGAGGTCACCCGGAGCCGCGCTTTCCTGCCCTCTGTGGTGACTGCAACCTCGGGCCACCACAGCCCCTCTACCCTCCCGTGGGCTTGGCAGCCACCGTGGAGAAATTGGCCCCAGAAAGCAGACGCTAGTGATTTCTGCCCTCGGAGGGGTTAAAGGGCCTGGTTAGAGAGACTTCACACCTGCAGGCCCAGCGGGGTGTTTCAGAAAGAAACGGATGGGGAGGACGGGGGAGAATGGGGGCGGCAGGGTGGGGGTGGAAACCACAGGGGAGGAGAACCAGGGCCGCAGAGGGCAGAGAAAGGGAGAGGAAGCTGCGCCTGACTCTGCCTCCTCCTGGGGGCCACCCGCCCCTGGCCATCCTGGGACAGGCTGAAGTGGGAAGGTGGTGAGAATTTAAGCAGGAGGGCTCTAGCTGTGTGACTTGGATTAGGCCAGGGGAGAGGGGAGTGAGGACCAGCCCTGGAGGGTAAAACAGATGCAGAAAGCAAGCAGGTCAGCATGGACAGAGGAGATTCTATCAGCAAAGGCCAGGTCGCTGATTACTACCTTTAGATAAGGCTTTTTTTTGGGGGGATGGGGGTGGGACAGGGTCTCACTCTGGAGCCCAGGCCGCCCTTGAACTCACTGTGCAGCCCAGGCTGGCTGCAGACTTGCAGTGATCTTCCTGCCTCAGCTTCCCGAGTGTTCTGACGAAAACCCACCACTCCCGGCTCACAAATCACTTGCAAATGGATTTGCTCACGCTTGGGACAGGCACCAGCGCCGCGCCTGTCACTGCCCCCGGCCCCAGCCACGCACCTTCCTCGGGTGTGCACACCCGCAGCAGCTCGCTCCACTGGCTCCAGCCTCCCTGGGAGCCGTGCAGCCTGGAGGAAGCCTGGAACTCGTACTCGGTGAAGGGCTCCAGGTGCCACAGGTCATGTCTCCCTGGGGCGTCGGTCACGTTGACCTGGCGGAGGGATGAGTTGGTCCTTTAAACCAAGAGGCGACATCCGTGCACCCGGAAGGGGCGTGCCAGGGTCCTCCGGGCCGGATATATGGTGCCTCAGGTCCAGCCGGCAAGAGAAGTCCTGGGCTGTCGCTGCAAACGCAGGCATCTTTACAGGTCTGCACTCCGGAAGCCACGGCAGTCACCCCAAGCAGCAGCTGCTGCCACCCCGTCCTGGCCTTGCTGGTCTCCAGGGATGGACACCGCCTGCGGTCACTTATTTGTGAGCCGACTCAGGGTGCAGGGAACAGGTGAGGTGTCCCCATTTCCTGATACCACACAGTTAGCAGAGGGGATTTTAACCCGAGAGAAACCAGCAGCGACACTTCTGTTTGCAGATGTGTCACCGTCACCCGGTGAGGAGAAAAGTCAGGGGTTGGGTGCAGGAGACTATGGTGTTAACCTAAAGTAATGGGTTCTCTCTCAAAGTAAAAATAAAAACAGCTGCCAGGCATGGTGGCTCACACCTGGTATCCCAGCACTCAGGAGGCTGAGGCAGGAGGATCGTTTTGAGTTTGAGACCAGCCTGGGCTACAAAGTGAGCTCAAGGCCAGCCCGAACTGCATAGTGAGACCCTGTCTCAAAAAGACAAAAAAAAAAAATTAAAATATAATAAAATAAAAACAGCTAAAATCTCCTGCCGCTGACAGCTGGGAGAGGTTCAAGCAGCGGAAAATGAGAAATGAGGAGTGAGGCCGGAAGCCTGATGTAAACCAGGAGAAGCTTCTGTGTGGAGACTCTTTTCATCTTACAGATGATTCCTGATTTGGATGCAAACAGCCTGTGATGAACCTGTTAACACAGACATCAAGCTGCCTTTTAAAAAATGTCAGCCTGGCATGGAGACTCACACCTGATATCCCAGCAGCACCTGGGGTCTCACTTGGGAGGCTGAGACAGGAGAGCTGCTGTGAGTTCAGACCAGCCTGGGTATAGGGTGAGACCCTCTCTCAAAAATCCAGGAAACACCCCCAGAAAATCTTAATTAGTTGTATATCTTTGATGCATCATCTATATGATTTATCACTCTAGGCCACTGTAATTTATAAAAATTTTGGAAAGAATCATTCTCCTATATTTTTACTATAAAAATGTAATACCTAATATCTCACCAAACAGGAAGGCTTTTCTTAGGGATATTTAGCTTCTCATAATTCTTGTGGACACCCCCTAATATGTCTTTTTCCCATACAGTTTTTAAAAATGTTTTTAAAAAATCATAATGTGACAAGGGACCCAGGTGAAATATTTCCTTAGTTGTTTCTGAGACAGATTCTCGCCATGTAATCCAGACTGGCCTCAAATCACGGTGATCCTCCTGCCTCAGCCTCCCAAGGGCTGGGATTACAGGCCTGTACAGGCCTGGCACGATAAATTCTTCACTAAAGTAAATTGTAGAAAATTAATGTTGGTTTGGAAAAGCCACTGACTCAAAGTATGTCAGAACCAGAGATGCGGCTGCTTCTTTTTTTTTTTCCTGGTACTGGGGATTGAACTCGTGACCTCGCGGCTTGCCAGGCAGGCCCTTATGCCCTGAGCTAAGCCCCCGGCCCTGCTGTCTCTTGAGGAACAGAGGCACACATGCCTTTCTAAGGAGTTCCAAGTGCCGACTCACAGGCCGAGAATCCTTTTTTGTTTTGTTTCAGTTCTGTTTTTGAGCAAGGGTCTCATTATACAGGTCAGGCTGACCTCAAATCCCAGCCGTTCTCCTGCCTCAGCCTCCCGAGTGCAGGCTGGGACGGCAGGCGTGTGTCACTGTGTACGGCTCAGGCCAAATGTCCCTTAAACTCTGTATCCCACGTCCACCCAGGGGGAAGTGTGGGGCCCCCGGGCCGTTACCGTCCTCCAGGACCCGCTTCCGCGGGGCCGGTACCGGAGCCGGCTGAACAGCACCCAGGGCTCCTCGTGCCACTGCAGGCGGCAGCGGCTGCTGGAGCCGTTCAGGAACAGGATGCGGACGTCGCATGGAGGCAGCGGCCTCGCTGGTAAGGGGACAGAGGGACAGGCGGCGTGAGGCCCCGCTCACAGAGCGCAGGAAGCAGCGGGAGCCTCCTGCCCTGGCCCACCCAGGGCTGCCCACAGCAGCCGAGCCCGGGTCCTTTAGCCAGTGAGCGCGCAGCCGCGGCGGCCAGGCCGGTGCTGGGTGTGGACACAGGAGTGAGCGAGCCGCGGGGCAGGAGGGGCAGGGGCTGCTGGGGACAGAGGAGAGAGCTGGGGAGGGCGCCCTGCCACGGGGGGGGGGGTCCAGGGTCGGGTGCCCAGAACGCTGGTCTCTGACAAGTCTGATGAGTGTTTATATTAAAAAAAAACTGTCAACGGTGGAAGACATCGCTGTGAATCCCTCTCCTCATTTCCCGCTCACAGCCACCCACTGCCCGCTGCGTCCTGCAGCGGTTCTGGAGCGCTCTCTCCTGGGGCCTTCAGCCGCGCTGTCCCGGAGCCTCCGGGTCCTGAATGGATCCCGGATGCTTCCCTTCCCGGTCATCCTGACTTTGGGAGGAGCAGGAAGTCAGGACCCGGTGACTGAGGTGGCTGAGGACGCAGTGTTGTGTTTTTAGGAGTCACCTCTCTGCTGGACAGCGCTGGGCAGTGCAGTCACTGGCTATTTTAAGCCCATCCCATAAAGACCCTGGGGAAAGAGGACTCCAGAGCTGCTGCAGGAAGCGGCAAGGCCGATGGGACCAGTGTAGGAGTTCATGGGGCTGAGCCTTCTGCTGCACCATATCTTTAAAAATGTAAACCTTCACTATTTTGTTCACGACACCCTTAGCGGACAGACGGATGGACAGTGGGCAGGGGTGTGCAGGTGGCTGGAGTCTCGGCGAGACGCTCTGAGCCTAGTTATGTGACGCTGCTCTCTGGCCGCACCTGCAAGCCCGGCAGAACCTGCGGTAAAGGCCGAACCGAGCTTCCTGAGCGCCCCGCGGGGCCCTGCCCAGGCTGGGGCCTCTCCAGCAGCTGGTGCATTTGTGGGGTTCGGAGCCCGGTGCTCCCATTCTCCAGTGAGACCCCCCCACAGCCTAGCAACCCCCACACCTCCTAAAGCACTGTCCACAGAAGCTTTGAGTGACTTAAAGCGATACCGGCGAGGCTGGACCGGAACGCACCTATGTCCAGGAACCTGAACGGGGTGGGGAGCGAGGAAGAGCTCCCGAGGGCGTTGGCCACGGTGACCTTGGCCGTGAACCTGGAATGGAGCTGCTCCAAGGTAAGGCTGATTCCAAGGTCCAGGTGACTGCAGTCACTGCACTGCGCCTGCCACGTTGCATTTCCAGGTCCCTGGAGCCTGCCAGCGAGAGACCATGGAGCTGCTCTCCCGAGTCTGGCCGCCCAGAGCGCCCCCAGCCACCCATGCACCTAGGGCCTGGGGGGCAGCTGCGGGACCCCGCCGCCGCGCACCACAGCGTGTAGTTCCTGTGCAGGTGGGCGGCTGGGCCTGTGCTCCAGGAGCAGGCGACAGTGCCGCGCTGTCCCTCCTGCACGCAAGACACGTCCCCAGGGGGCTCTGGCAGGGCTGTGGAAGGAAAGGCACATTTCAGAGGGGCCCGGGGAGACCCCGCCTCCCAGCCCTACCTGCTCCAGAGCCTGCAAGACTCAGGAGTTCCCACCGAGACACAAACGTATGGTCACATACTTGCCGGACTCCACACCCGTGGTGACGAGACATCACAGTTACCATCATGGCACCAAGCGGGGAACCAAGGCCGAGAGAGAGGAGCTCTGCGGCCTGAACCACGAATTACGCAGTGGCAGAATCGGGCTCTGGTGAGAGCAGCTGAGCCTGTGCCCCCTGCCCTGGCTTGTGACTGCTGGAACAGATGTCTCTTTTTTTGTCCCTAGAAGGCTACCATAGACAGGCATGGTAATGACCTTGGACAAATGAACATCTCAGAGCTGTAGTTTGATCCTTAAAATAGGCATAACAATGGACAGCTCATGCATTTTTATTTAACAGAATAATAAACTCTTCCTTTCCTTAAAATAGCTGACTTTTCCTTAAGTCTATGTACAAGCATGCATGTGCCTGCAGCACACTTATAAGCGCAGGAATGTAAACACAGGTGCATATGCAATACATAACCGTGAATGCACATGGAAATGTATTTGGGCATGCATGCTTTTTTTTGTTTTGTTTTGTCTTTTTGAGACAGGGTCTTGCTATGCAGTTCAGGCTGGTCTCAAGCTCACTTTGAAGCCCAGGCTGATCTTGAATTTACAGCAATCCTCCTGCCTCAGCCTCCCGAGTGCTGGGATTACAGGTGTGAGCCACCACGCCCGGCTGACATGCACACTATTACATGTACAGTGACTACACATGCTACTCATGACTGACTCACACAGAATACGATGTTTTCTGTGCTACTTGACTTTGTCTTGGGGTTAGTGATCAATTGTTCTTCTGCTTGTTTTGTTTTCTAATTATTACTATAACTCAAGATGCTCAAACCAGGCATTGGAGTCACTGACCAATGCACTGAAACGCCCCACGTGTCTCCATCCATCGGCACGAGGACCTCTCTCTACAGCCTTGAGATCTTCCTCCAGGCTGGACTGCACGTCCCCAGCAGCCCGGGCTCATTCCGGGACTGCCATCCCAGCACCCAGACACTTTCTCCTCTCTCCAGTGTTAGACTCTGGTTTCTTCCACCCAGCGCCTGCTTCTTTCCTGACCTAATCCCTTGTCTCGGTGGAGCACGCCCTGCAGGAGCTCTCTGGGAAGGTTCTGAGCGTGCTCCACTTCTCGGGCTTCCTGGACAATTGCACCTTGGAAGGGGCTGCCACACAGGCCTTGGACGCTGTGCTTTGGCGTCTGCGTTTCTGGTCGCTGCTGGTCTCCCCGGCTCGGAGTCGTCAGACTCCCAGCCACAGGCACTGCCGTGGCTTTCTCTTTGGAGGCCTCTGGGGTCTTCCCTGTCTCTGCTGTCCTGCGTTTCCATGATGTTCGTCTTCGCATCCATGCTTCCCGAGGATCTCTTTGTCCATCCTTCCAGATTCTCAAAGGCCCCTACACCATGGGAGCTCCTGGCCTTAGTCTGAGCAACTCCTGGATTATTTCTCTGCTCCTTCCCTGCTCTCTTTTCTTCTCTCTGAGAGTCACTGTGTTTCAGAGGTTGGATTCCCCTGGATTTCATACATTGCCTGCTGTACCTGAAACTCTTGTTCTGTTTTGCTCTACTTTCCAGAGCAAAGCATCCTCAGAGTTTTCCATTTGTGCTTATCCTTTTCCTTGCTCTCTTTCTTAACTTGAGGAGCCCGACCTCAGTTTCTGGACCCTTTCTTCACGGAGCAGCTGCCTTCTGCTTGTACATAATCGTTCCTCCTGACTTGCTGAGGCGTCGGAGGCTTCTAAGGCTGGGCACTGCTGACCCTGCTCCCCCGCCCGCTGCCACGCCTCCGCAGTGAGCTGCCCCCTGTTTCTGTTCTCCATGGTGGAAGAGCGCCATACTCAGATTTTATTCACAAGAGTCAGAAAACACGGAGAGGGGCTGGCGGGGGAGTGCACTGGGGACTGACCCCTGGTGGCTCCAGGTTTTGCTCCAGGCCAGACTGGGCCCTGCCTACTGCCTGCCAACGCCTGGCGAGGATCCCTGGGGAGCAAGGGACTTCCCGGACACAGCAGGAGGCTGTGCACAGATGCCCTTCTCAGTGGCACTGCCCACCCTGCCTCAGCCAGACATGGGTCAGCACGCCACATCCCCAAGCCTCTGCTGGCTGTCGCGCTGGCAGGGACTTGAGACTCCAGCTGTCCTCGCACCAGTCATCGCCAGTCAGAGCTCCTGCTTTTGTGTCTCTTTGACCGCATGGTGTCACCCACTTCCGGGCGTGCGGCCAGGGGAAGGGTCTGGGTGCTGGCTGTGGCACTGCGTCCCTGCTGGTCCAGCTGTACTCACTGCCCCTCCGCTCCCGTCCTCATGGCTGCTGGGACAGGACCACAGGACAGGACAGGACAGGACAGGACAGGAAGACCTGCACCTGTGCTGAGCAGAATCGGCGCCCCCGCTTGCTGGAGACAGCACGGCTTCCTTGCCTTGGGTCAGCTTTCGCTGTGAAGTCTAGGTGTGCCCCAGCCCAGGCCCAGCTTGGCCAGAGACCATCTGTCCCAGGGGACCTGGCCCCCCTTCCCAAGGCAAAGGGGCCGTGTAGCTGGGCCCAGGGCAAAACAGGAGTCAGAGGACAATTAAAACAGTGCTACTGGCTTTAAAACCAGGAAAGAAACTCTCAGAAAGCCGTGAGAAATCCCACCGCCCAGTGCCCCCGCTCTGAGGGCAGGAGAGCAGGAGTCCCCTGCTGTGCTCACCGCAGCTTTCCCGCAGTGCTGCGGACTGGCTCCTGGGTGAAGCTCGTGCACGGACTCTTCGGATTAGTTTCTGCACAACCGGGACGAGCTCCAGGCAGCACAAGGAGAAGCCGGAAGCAGAGGCACAGAGCTGCCGCCCCGTGAGATCCAGGCCGTCCAGCTTGTGCAGTGCACATCCTGATGCACCGTGTGGCTGCCGCTGCCCTCCCTCCCCACACCGAGCAGGGTGCACAGGGTGAAACCAAAGTTCGTCGCGCCTCTTGTTGGAATGACTCGCCATGCTCAGCACACGGCTCTGCTTCCAGTCACCCCCTCCTCTCAAAGCTGCTAATCTTGCTCAGAGCAGCGTTTGGATGGATGCGTGGTCACCACTCCCGCATCTACCGCGTGGGAACCAGGGCCCGCTGAGACTTGAGCACGGCAAATGAGGCCCATGTCCTTCCGGGTGCAGGGACGGAAGGGCTGACAGTGTCTCCATGACAGCTTTAACCTTGGCCCTGACCACACTGCCCTGCACAATGCCCCTGGGCGGACACACAGCTGTCACCTGTCCTGGCTGGGCACTGGGTCGGGCGCTGAGTGACCCTTCAGGGGGGACTCAGCCCCTTCCTCACATAGATGAAGAAACTGAGGCTCAGAGGGTTTAAGTGTCTGAGAGCCCCGGCATGGCTGAGACCCAAGTCTGCGCTCCTCCTTAGTTTTTGAGACAGCCTGCCCCTGAACCCAGTGTGTAGCCCAGGCTGACCTCAAATGCCTGGCACACCTCCTGCCTCAGCCTCCTGAGAGCTGGGGTTAGGGTGATGCAGCCTCCGCCAGCTTTCCCTCCCAGCAGCTGCCAGACAGCAGTGTAGACGGGTCCACACCCAGTGGGTAAATGCGGACTGACAAGACACAGTTAGACCCTCCTTTTGTTCCCCTGCTCTTGTACTTTCATTTGCTCTTTTGGGAGATGACCCCAAGTGACCACTGCACAAGTTCATCTTCCTGTGACTGAAGTTCAGAGATGCAGGGTAAATGA
>PVLA01010774.1:0-59852 GCA_004027455.1 Hydrochoerus hydrochaeris
TCGTCTCAGGAGTCCAGAGCTCTGCGGTCAGCACCACCATCAACAGGAACACCACCAAGATGAGCAGAGAGTGGAATTGCAGCTCGACTCCTGATGAGTCCTTAACATGGGACGCCAACAGTAGCAGAAGCTCATAGAAGCTCAGAACCAGGGCACCTTTTTCTAGGACCATGCATCTCTGAGGTAGCACATTCTTGCTTATGACATCTGCACAACCACTGAGGGTGAAGTGTGAGGCACCGTCACATGGTGAGGTGCTTTTAGGGGCACATAAATCTTGGTTACTCCTGCTTATTCATCAATACCATCCCATCAAGAAAGAAATTCATAAAACCTGTTACAGTGGAGACAATCACTATCATCAGTGGACATTTTATTGTTTTATTTATTCATATATATATATATATATTATAAAATGATTACTGGAGTCAAGTTAATTAACATATCCTTTGTCTCACATAGTTACATTTTGTGTGTGGGTAAAATCACAACATACAGCAAATTTCAAGTATACAGTATTATTAACAATATTATTGACAATAGTCACTGTACTGTACATTAGATCTCTAGAACTTGTTCATCCTACATCCTACTGAAGCCTGTGCTTTTTTGATCAACCTTAAACACTTCCAATCTCCAGCCTGCTTCTGGTAACCACCATTATTTTTCTGCCTTTCACAAATTCAACTTTTTAAGATTTTACACATAAGGAAAATTGTGCACTGTTTTTTCTTTCATTATCTTGCTCATTTCACTTAACATAGTGCTCTCAGTTTTATCCATTTGTCACAAATGACAAAATATCTTTCTCTTTTAAAGATAAATAATATGATGCCATTTCTTTATGTTTCTGTTGATGGACAGTTAGTTGCCTGTATATCTTCACTGGTGAGAATAATGCAGCAATCAACAAGAGAGTGCAAGTAGCTTTTGTGAGACATTGATTACTTGTCTTCAAATATAGACCAAGAACTACAATTGCTAGGTCATATGATAGTCCTATTTTAAATTTTTTTGCAAGACCTCTATACTGTTTTCCAGACTGGCTGCATCAATTAGATTCCTACCTACAATATACAAGGGTTTCCTTTCCTCTACTTCTCTCCAATACTGAGTATCCTTTTTTAAAGAAATAATTGCTATTCTTACCAGCATGAGGTGATATTTTATTCAGCTTGATTTATATTTCTCTCTGTTGAGAAACTTTTCATATACTTGTTGTTTATTTGCATATTTTCTTTGGATAAATATGTATGCAAGTCTTTTATCTATTTTTTAAAACCATAAGTAATATGAATTTATTTCTCACAGAACTGCAGGCCAGGGAGTCAAAGATAAAGTTTCTGGTGAGGACTGCTTAGTCTGGTTCCAAGATGGCGCCTTGTTACCATGTCCTCACCTGGTGAAAGATGGAAGTACAATGAGGGAGGACCATTAGTTCTCTCAATCTCTCTTATAAGGTTGCTAATTCCACCTCTGACTTAATTACCCTCTTAAATATCCCACTTCATTTTTTAAAATATGTTCCAAAATGTTTTAACCCACACATAGTAACTGTACATATTTGATGCAGTATGACATTTCAGCAGATATATTCAATGTGCAATTATCAGTCAGGGTAATTGGTATATCTGTTTCTCAGATATTTATTATTTCTTCATGTTGGGAACATTCAAACTCTTCTCTTCCAGATGCTTTTAAAATATTCAGTTAATTGCTGTCTGTCGGGAGCCCATTCAAGTGTCCTGATTGTCCATCTTAAGAGTACAGCTAGAAAAATAAAAAAAGAGACAAGTATAGTATTGCATCAATGGCTAGGAAGTCAATGTCTCCAGATGGGTCCTCCAACACTCCCAAAGCAGCCACTATTTATTAGCTGTATTCAGTGATAGGTGGGGCTAGTATAGGGTTACAATTCATCAGAAGACTCAGACTCAAGAGGGTGTAGATCATCATATGCTAGGAAGGATCTTATCCTGCAGTATAATCCTGGGATGACTCAAGAGGGTGTAGATTATCATATGGTAAGAGGTATCAATGAGAAATCTCAAACAAGAGGCATTGACAATCCCAAACCTCCATTTTATCATTTTTTAGGGAAGTATGCAAAATTAGCCATTGTGAATTAGTTGTCCCCAACAGCTGTCAACCATAGTTATCCTTCTGTGTTATAGAACATTAGAACTTACTCTTCCAATCTAACTGCATCCCTGTACTCATCAGTCATCATTCCCCAAATCTTAATTTTTTCTTTTATAAATAGAGATCTAGTCCTAGCACCATTTCTTAAAGAATTTACTTTTTCCACTGTGTATCCTTGCTGCTTTGTCAGAAATCAGTTACCTATAAATATATGGATGCATTAAGGATTCTCTCTTTCCATTGGTGTATGTGTGTATTTTTATGCCAGTACCATGCTAATTTGGTTACTGTATTTTAAAGTCAGATATTACAATGCTTCCAGCCTTGTTCTTTTTGCTCAGGATTTCCTTGGCTGTTCAGGATCCTTTGGGAGTCCATGCCAATTTTAGGAGTGTTTTTTTTTTCTGTTTCCACGAAGAATGTCATTGATATTTTGGTAGGTATTTAATTTAATCTGTAGTTTGCTTTGGATAGTATGATAATGTTAATCATCAATTCTTCCAACCCATGAATGTGGTATGTCTTTCCATTTTGTGTGTGTGTGTGTGTGTCCTCTTTAATTTCTTTCATCACTGTTTTGTAGTTTTCATTGTAGAGTTCATTTATTTTCTTGGTTAAATTTATCCCTAAATATTTTACTCATTTTTTTTCAGCCATTGTGAATGCGATTACTTTCTTGATTTTCTGCTCAGCAATTTCATTATTATTGTGTAAGAAAAATAGTGATTTTATATGCTGAATTTCATATCCTGACACCTTACTGAATTTATTTATCAGTTCTTTTATTTTGATGAAGTCTTCAGGTTTTTCAACATATAAAATTGTGTCATCTGAAAACAATGATAATTTGGCCTTTTTCTTTCCTGTTTGGATGCCATTTATTTATTTATCTTGTCCTACTGCTCAGACTAAGACTTTCAATATTATATTGAATAAGAATCGTGAAGTTCTTGTTCCTGACCTTAAAGGAAACAGTTTCAGCTTTTCCCATTCAGAAGAATACAAGTGATGGCTTTGTCATATACGTACCATATTGTGTGTGTTGCATTCTATCTAAACCTTTTTTAAGTTTTTTTTTATTATTATTATGAAGGGATGTGGAATTTTGCTGAATGCTTTTTCAGCATCTATTGAGATGACCAGGCAGTTTTATCTTTCATTTTATTGATGTGATGTATTTTATCAATTTGGATATGTTGAGACATTCTTGCATCCCTGGCATGAATGCCACTTCAAAATAAAAATAGAACTGGGACTTGAACCAATGTTCTGCACAATGAGCACTTTTTCTCCTCAGCACTTTTTATTTGTCTTTTAAAATTTTAAGACAAATTTCCACTAAGTCATGAAGTTTCCCAGGTTGGGTTTGAGCTTGTAATGCTCCTGGCTTAGCCTCCCAAGAGCTGATTATAGACAGGCACCACCATACCTACCCACAAATCGCTCTTGATTATGGTGTATAATCATTTTTAAATGTTGTTGGATTCACTTTTCTAGGTTTTTTTGAGAATTTTTTTTATCTGTGTTCATCAGATATATTGGTTTGTATTTTTTTGTTATGCTTTCTCCTGGTTTGAGAATCAGAGTACTGCTAACCTCATAGAATGAATTCAGAAATGTTCCATTCCTTCCAATACTTTCGAATGGTTTCAGAACAATTAGTGCTAGTTCTTTAAAACTTCTGTAAAACTCAGCCATGAAGCCCCCAGGTCCTGAGCTTCTCTTTGTGGGAAACTTTCCATCACTGATTTAATTTCATTACATGTTATATTGTCTGCTCATGTTTTCTATATCCGCATGGTTCAATTTTGGTAAATCTGTTTCCAGAAGTTTATCATCTTCTTCTGGACTTTTCAATTCATGATAGTCCCTAATAGTGTTTTGCATTTCCGTGGTAATCAATTGTAAATGTCTGTTTTCAGATTTGATTTTACTTATTTGGGTCTTTCCTTTTTGTTTTTCTTGGTTCTGCATAATCATCTATCTGATCCATATAGGAAATGCTGTGGGGTCAAGAGCCAGTGTATCTACGTGATGGCGTTCAGTGTGTGAGAGGAGATGTTAGAGAGCCACAGCACCACCTCTGAGTCCTCACCCCCCAGTATCTGCCCATGTCGGCTAAGACTTTCCCACAGTAGTCCTCCTTAATGCTCTAGAACACTAGAAGTTCAATGTTGAAAGTGACAGTTGTGTCCCACAAAACTCCCATCTGGGATGCTCAGGCCCCTGCCTTGGCTTGGAATCAAGGCTGTGTATTGTTCATTAAAATATGTGCATACAGATCTCAAGACTTTGAAGATAGGAATCACCCATTATAAACTAGACTCTGCCCACAGTAGCCGAGAAGGAAGCCAAGTGTGGTGAATGATTAGCAAGATGGTCAGACAGCTTCCGAGTCTGTGCACATGAGGCCCTGTTTCGTGGGGAAAATTCAGCTTGACCATGGAAGCCTGTGGAGGTCCTTCCCACTCCTCTGAACTGCTTGCCACATCCAAGAGCCTTCTTGTTCCTGGGGTCCCCAGCCATAGTCAGTATCGTTGGTTCTGCACCAGGAAATGCTAGAGTGAGCAAAATGGTCCTCCAGAATTTACTCAGTATGAATTTACAATGGGATGCTCTTGTTTTCATGGAGCCTACAATGTCACTAAAAGCATATACCCACAATATATAAAAATATACTTTAACAATCAATGAACACTTTGGAATTTGAGGGTACGATGATTTATACATTGAATGCATTTTACAGGATTTTAATGGCAATAGTTTTTCATGGGAAAGAAACAAATCGAGTCAAAATCATCCCTATATGTCATGCAAAGCTTTGAGGGGGAGGTTTTAGTGTACGTTTCTTTCAAAAAGACATTTTGATCTGTTTTTGTTTGGTTTCTTAGGTTGTCATCATTGCTGTCACCATCGTCATCAATGCTGTCAGGGTTTAGAACTCATCTTGTTCTGTTGGGAAGTAGCTCCAGAGAGGGAAGATGCTGTTTGGCCAGGCTCTTACAGAGTCCTAGGTGTTGTTTACATGGGGAATCAGTACAAGATCAGAATCTAAGCTTCGACTGGACAGACTTTTCTTAGTAGTTCAAATAGGGTATAAGAAACATTTTGGCTGCTACTCTAGAACTCTGTCCACCCCATTCATCCTCTTTCACACCTCAGAACGCTGTGCTGGATGGAGGGCAATAACGGCCTTCTTCACTCTGTGGCTCATGATTGGATTCCTAATAAAGCTGGTGATCAGGAAGAGTGTGGATCTGATGTACTTATTCCTGTGTTCCCTGCCTACTGGGTCATGGTAGGCTGGTTCATCACCTACAGAAGGCCATAGCGCTGAGGTAAAGCTACCTCTCCCGGTCTGGTAAATACAGTCCCCTGGGCCTTCAGATCTGGGTGTAGTCAGTAGTTCTTCATGGTTACTAAATCCTCGATGCTATTAGCACTCTTACTAGCATTGCTTTAAATGGTTCCTTTAGTTAACACCACTTAATAATTAATAATTCTATTACATCTAGATCAATGAATGATGCAGTAACATATCAAGAATGGTCTCAGGAGTGGCCTTCAAGATGAAATTCTGGGACTAGATTGCTCATTCATGTGAGAAATGCAAAGATAACCTCCTTGCCAGAGAAAACGGGGCATTTATTTTTCAGCATACGCTGTCATCACAGTTACCTACCTTGAAATCATTGCATGGATTGAAGTACATATGAAAGTCCGAGTTGGGAGAAGTTACTCTGGTGAATTGATGATATGGTGGCAACAGTGATTATAAATAATTTTGGGAGTGCTGGGCATAGTAGCCTATAATCCCAGCACTTGGGAGACTGAAGCAGGAGGCTAGGCTACATGCCTCAGCCTAGGCTGCACGGTGAGTTTAAAGTCTGAATGACACAATGAGACCTTTTTTTTTTTAATAGGGTCTCAGTATGCAGTTCAGGCTGGTCTTGAGCACATTTTGTACCCCAGGCTGATCTCGAACTTGGGATGATCCTCCTGCCTCAGCTTCCCGAGTATTGGGACTACAGGTATGCACCACCACACCCTGATTTGAGGCTTGTTTTAAAAAAAAAAATGTTAGGGGGCCAGCTAACTATTTTTGTTTGCCGTAGAGTAGCACTGCCCAGTGTGGTTGCCACTAACCATGTAAGGTTGTTTGCATTAAAATGAAATTTTTAAAAAATAAATTCAAGCCAGATATGATGGCACACACTTGTAATCCCAGCATTTTGGGAGGCTGATGCAGGAAGATCATGTGTTTGAGCCCAGCTTAGGCAATGTAATAACTTAACAAGACCCTATGTCAAAACTTTTTAAAAAATAAAAAAGGGTTGGCAGTGTAGCTCAGCATGAAGGCCCTAGATTCAATCTCCATTACCGTAAGTAACAATAACAACACTTTGATTCTTTAATCATATTCAAAAGCTCAGTAGCCACATGTGGTTACTATATTTTTGTACGACGCAGGTGTAGAACATTTTCATTGTTGAAGAAAGTTGTATTGAAGAATACTGTCCAAGAAAGTGTGCTGTGTGGAAAGGAAAACAATGAAGGCCTTTAAATGCTCATTTCAAAAGAAGGGAGGAAAATGGGAAGGTGTTGATGCCAACCTTAAAGGCGTCCCTGGCTTAACAGCAGCAGGCAGTCAATGGTAAAGAATCCCGTCACATGCTCTGATGTGTGGGTTGTGGAGTGGTAGAGCCCGGTAAGTGGAGGTGCTTGTCTCCCCGGCCTCGGAAACACTGAGGAGAGAGAATTCCCTTTCCCTTCTGAGCCTCCTCTGGCTGTATCACAGGTTGGACATGTGAAGTTATTTTCTTTCTCTTTTGAATAGTTTTTCCATTCTGTTTTTATTATCTCTTTAAGCCAAAAGTAAACCAGAAGAATGTCTTTTAATTTCTAAGTAGTGTTTGTTCTTTTAGTAGTCTTTTTATGTTGATATTGTTTCAATTTTTAAAAATGTCCATATTGCTTTTCTTCATAAATGCCCCTTGAGCAGTATCTTCCTATATTTTTTCACATGCCTTCATTATGTCTAAGATGAATGTCTTGTGTTCTTTGACAATGGGTTATGACTTTTTAAATTTATTCTTATTATTACATGTTTGCAGTACATAATGATTACATTAATCATGGGGAGTTGATATACCCTACTTCCTTCTCCTCCCTCCCACACTTGTTTTTTTGGGGAAGTCTTTTTGAGACAGGGTCTCGCTGTGCAGTTTGGGCTGGCCTTGAACTCACTTTGTATCACAGGCTGGTCTCAAACTCACAATACTCCTGCCTCAGCCTCCCGAGTGCTGGGATTACAGGCATGCACCACTCCCTCCCACTCTTGACAATGGTTCTGGGTTCTTAGTTTCTTTTTTATTTCTATCAGTTTTTATTTTATTTACATATTTGAATGCAAAAATATGTAATGCCATATTGTCAATGCATTAAGGGCCATAGCTGGTATCTTTTTGGTGAACTGAATATAATATAGAAAATAAAATGTCTTTCTCTTAATCATGAATGCTTCCTGCTTTTATTTTCTTTTGTCTGATGTTATCATATTAGCATTTACATCTTTTTATTATTTTTTTCTAGCACAAATACCTATGTTTTAACCTTTTTGTGATCCATTATTTTAAGCATATGTCTTGGAAATAGCATAAAGTTTGACTTTGTATTTTAAACTATTCTGGAAATCTGTGTTACTTTAACAGGGGAATTTAACATGCTTAAATTTATTATGTCCATTTTTACATTTGGATTTATTGTTGTATTTGGTACCCTACTTCTTCCTCCTTTAATGAAAAGCTCTATGGTAATAAATAACTTGTATTTACTAAAAAAATTTTTTCTCCCAAAGAAAGATAGTTCTATTAGAATAGAAGCTCAGAGGAACTTGAGATTAATAATAGATTACTGCATTCTTATATCCTCCAACTTTCCCCACCATTTCAGCTCCAACTGTGTAAAACCTTACAAACAAAAAATTCCACTATATTTTAAGATTGTATGACATATCACACAAAGTTGTCCTTGGTTTCTCAGAACACTAATAATTGGTGTCATTATTCTTTGTTCCCACAAATAAACAAACTTTTAGGCATGAGATTAAAAAAACTAAGGCCTCCCCTCATTGATACCACTACCATCTAATGCAGTATTAGTACTTTAGTATCTTTTCTATCAATAAGAAAGATTAGGAAATTTTGAGATATTCCAAGAAGCAATAGGGTGAGGTGGTTAGAAGTATGGATTCTAGGAAGACCTTGATGCTGTTGGACTCTCAACTTCATCACAGTTGTAAGAGCTTAGCACAATCAGTGACTTCTATAAGTTCCATTTTCTCCTATGTAATATAGAGTCAGCAATAGAATCACTTCAGAGGGTTACTGTGAGGCAGAGAAAGGATAATCCACAAAAAAAAAAAATCAGTACCTCCTTGGCACATGGTGAAGATGGTAGCTAATATTGAGAATACCAGACAAGACTGTAGACACGACTGTTTTCGCACGAATCACAGTTTCCTCACTCCCCAGGGAGTAGAGGTGCTTGAAGACACACAGCACAGGCCTATTGCCCTTTACACTCTCAGCATCTGGGAGCTGACTGAAGACACCAGCCCTGAACGTGAGGTGCTGCACTTACTGGCCTTGTGCTTGGAACCTTTGCCCCATTTTACCTGTTTTATCTGTAGTTGCTGCGTTAGGATGTCCTGGCCTTAATGAAATATTTAGTCCTGGATCTTTTCATGTCCCAAATTAACTTTAATGAGCAAACATGGAAAGATCAAAAGAACCGCGGCTGGGACTTGGGGAAACTTTGAAGCAGATGCCAGGAGGGGGTAGATGCCCTCTGGCAGTCAGCCAGCGTTTACTTTTGATGACAGCGAACCCTCAGATCTTGTTCATGAGAGCTGCAAACAAGGCGCTGTAGTACCAGGATACCTGAGATTCCATCTTTTGCAATGCCCCTGAGAGCCTGGTTCAAAAGCCATGTGCTGAGCACCTGCTGTGAATGACACACTTACTCCAATGCTTGTATGAAATGCTGTGGGAAATATCTTGCCCATGAGACATTCTCTCTGTCCTTAAGAATTAACGTGGTAGAGAAAGAAACAGGATGTGCACAAATAGCAGTATTAGGAGGGAGTCTGACATAGTCTAAAAAAGACTGCAAGTTCCATCGGCTGAGGAAGACACGACTGCTCCTACTTTGGAGGGAAGGGGCACAGGGGTGTGCAGGAAGTTAGGTGGAAGCCACCCTTCTAACAATGGTGGAATCCGAGCAGGTATGTAGAGGCTTTTAGGCGGAGCACACAGTATGAGCCCCGGCAGAAAAGCCGAGTGTTCTGGGAACAGCAAGTTGTGCCACCTTGTTCTTCTGTGTTTTTATGACTCAAATCTCTCAATCAGTTTGAGACTCCAATTCTCCACTGGTAAAACACAGCTAGCTCTGTCTTTCTTAGTAGTAGAAATCAAGTGACTCAAATTATAATCGGGAGGGTATAAAGACCACTGCATGTGCTTAAATAAAGATAAAATATCTCCTACACTTGTTTTTTTATTTTCCTCTGTATTTCATTCTCTAATCTGGTGAAAAGAAGATTCCCAAGAATTCTACTGGAATATAGAGTTTTGGAGCAAAGAAGGAAATTGATACGTTGAAGTGCTGATGTTTAAATAAGAAAGTTCAGGATGGTGACAGGTAGCTCCCTGTCAGGGGTGACAACCTCCTCATAAAAGGACCCCAAGGTTCTGAACAGAATGAGTTCTGGGTTGAATAATCAGGCTGACTGTTTGCACTGTTACTTTCCTGATTACAAATGCCGGGGTGGCATGGTCATCTTCTCCATGTGTCACACCACATCTACCTCTCTCACCATCTGTGCTTTTGGATAATTAATCCTGCTCACCTAGCCTTCTGGTTGAAGCCTTTTCCTGCAAGGAGCCTTAAGACTTCATCAGGCGCTCCATTCTCAGCAGCCCTGGTCTTCTGGACAGAACAGCAGTAGTAGATCTCCTCTGGGGCCATCCTCTCATTTTCTGTTTTTAGAATTCAGTTCCACAGACACTGGGACAGCATCTTAACTACAACTCTTCTCTTGTCTCAGAAGAGTCTTCACAGTCTAGTTATAAAACTGTCCATGGGATGGCCCAGCATCATGCCTGGGGGAAACTCTAGAGTGTCTTGACTTGCAGGACTTTCAGAGGGGAGCCCCACATCAGTACTTCTGATTTTGCTCATCACTCAGCTTCAATCCAGAGAAGTTGAGGCTGCCGAAGGATGGGAGGTGGGGTTTATCTGAAGAAAATTTTGTGTGTCAGTGTCCCATGCATTTCCTGTTCTCTCCACTCCAAACAGTGGGCAAGATGGGGGTTCCCATTCCTATTCTGTCCCTTTCAGCCATGTGAGCAGGACCTCAAGGGTGTTACATGGAAAGTGGGCACATGCACTCCAGCGTAAGAAGGTCAGAGCCCAGTCTGATGCTCACCTGAGAGTCCAGCAGCAACAGGCTGTCCTGGGAATGCAGCTCCTGGACAGAGAGGAAAAGGCTCACACCCACTCACAGAAGGGCCAAAGTTACTGCTTGCAGTTCTTCACATGAATCTGTGGCTGCGGGAGGAAAGAGAGTCTTCTTCAGGGGACCTCCAGAAGCCCCCATGGTGAGAGGGTAAAAGAGACCTAAAGATTAAGAGGAGGAGTTGAGGGAGGCATCTGAAGGAGAAAATTGAGGCAAGCAGGCAGGTTGCCACTATGCACAATCACAAGACCCCTGAGGATGCCACAGAGGTGTCTTTGGAGAAAGATGATCACCCAGAGGGTGCAGACAAACACCTCAGCCTTGCAAGACTCCTCTTCTCCCCAGTCTCCTGTTCCTGAGCCTAGGCAGGGCGAGTCAGAAAGGGCAGCTAGAGAGTGACAGGAGGGAAGAAGAGACAAAGACAGAGACATAGACAGACCGAAACAGAGATAGAGAGAAGTTCTAAGGCAGGGTAGAGGGCTTTTAAGTTAGAAGCCAGATATTACATTGAACTAGGATGAATTGTTTGACAGCTATACTAGACTGGGTCTTTATTATCTGCATGGCTAAGGTTTTGGTCCAGGAGTGTTCTATAGTTTCCAGGACTTTTTTGGGTTGGAGATTGAGACAGAGTCTCATTGTGTAGACTTTGTGGCAGTCCTCCTGCCTCAGTCTCCCAAGTGATGAGATTACAGGTATGTGCCATCACACTGGACTTTTTTTAAGATACTGTTTCACTTATTAATTACCACGACCCATGGGATGGGTGGGGAATTGCCTCTTGAGGCTTACTTGACAAATGAAACGATCGGCTCAATTTGTGACATGACCCAGCAGTTCAGGACTAACAAGTGATGTAACTAGGCTCTGAAAGCAGGCTTCCTGGCCTTGGGTTTTATCTGTTAGTCATTTCACAGCATCTAATCAGATCCCTCCAAGTGTGTTATGAGAAGTTCAGTGATGGAGACTGTTTAAATTTTACTTGTAGAATTCTGGGGATATGCTGTGAAGTTATGTTGATTGATCTATGTACTCAGCCAGTAATTACATTTCAATGGGAAGAGATAGGGAATGAAAAAAATAAGCAATGTGTACACATAATATTAGATACAGTAAAGGAGAAAAAGGGAGGGAGAGAGACTAAAAGAGAGAGAAGACAAAGTACCAGGCATATGAGGGAAGGGGCTGTTACTCTAAGTAGGGTCATGGGTGAAGGTCTATGTGACAGTGGTGACATTTAAGCAGAGACTGATAAATGTAAGCTAGTGAAGAGCTGTTCAGAAAGAGGGAACAGTAGATACCAGGGTCCTGAGGCCAGTGCATGCTTAGCGTGTTTTTGGGAAATGACCAGCATCTAGTTTCAGATATGCTGAGTGGGAGATGCCTATTAGACATCTAAATGGAGGCACCGTTGACAGGCGGGTGCACATCTCTGGGATTCAGGGCAAAGCCTGCGTGTTGGGGCTGGGCGAGTCAGGGAGAGATCGCCAGGGGAGTGGACAGAGGAGCAAAGAGGCTGGATTCCATAGGGCGGCACAAGACGCCGCAGGCCTTCGCTTTATGCTTTGAGTGGGATGGGAAGTCATGAGGGACTTTGGAGCAAAGAAGAGACTTAGACCCAAGCTTAAATAGGACCATTTTGGGAGCTACGTTGGTAGACTTTAAGGAGTCAGGAAGGAAGCCAGGAGACCTGATGGGAGGCTCTGCTACTTATACAGATGGGAGCTGACAGTGGCCCAGACTGGGAAGTGTAGGCTGAAGATAATGAGAAGAGGTTAGTTGTGTATGTTTTTTGATGGCAGTGTCAAGAGGATTTATTGTTCAATTAGATGTGTGATATGTGAAAAAATAACAGTAAAGATGAGCCTCAAGTTTTTAGTATAAGGAATCAGATGAATCTGCATGTTCCTGAGATGGCAAAAATCTTCCAGAATAGGACTTTAGGGAAAGAATCGGAATTTATTTGGGGCATTTCAAGTTTCAGATGTCTGTTTGGTGTTTAGTTATTAATGGCAAGTGGATAGAGATGTCTGGAGCTTGGGGAGAGATCAAGAAGACAATGTAGATTTGGGAGCTAGTCTATAGTTCTGGTAACAAATTAGCCTCCCAGAACGTCATGCTTGGTGGCAGAAGATGCAAGCTTCTTAGTTCACAAACAAAGGACTTTATTGCAGCAATAGCAAGAGCCAGACCGTCTGCACTTGCCTACCCCGGTCTCAGTTCTTCAAGGCAGTTTGAAGAGCACTGAGAGAGGCCTCTGCCTGCAGGGGGTTGCAGGGAAAGAACCGCAGGCTTAGCAGTTCTTCTGCAATGGGTGGAATGTGCCTGATTTTGTAATGGTAAGCACGCCCACCCTTTGCTCTGAGGGGTCCACTATGGCCATGATCCAAAACTGTGTGCTGCACAAATATCACTGAGAAAACAGTCAAGGATAAAGCCAGTCAATGTCTCTGCTCACCAGCCACGAAGAAATGGGCAGAATCCACAGGTTCTGGGCAGAATTGTCTCCCACATGGTGTCAACCTTCTAAGGGGCATTATGGTAACTCTAAGGGGCATTTGCAGTTTCACAGTGATTGGGGATGTTACTGTCATCTCATTGCCCAGGGCCAGGAATATTACATATTCTGCAAAGTAGGAGACAGTATCAAGCAAAAAGAATGGCCTTATGTCTCATGCCGACTTTCACTTAAGTGAAAACAAAACTGTCCATAATTATCTAAGCCTAGACCCTACCCCATTTTTAGTATAGCTTGCTATGCACTAACATTAGACAATTTTTGAAACATTAATCTTTGTTTTGTTCAGAGTTCTATCAAAAGTTAGTCACCATTTGGAGGACAGGGGTACATTGCTAGCAGAAATACAAGTTGTTTGAATGATCACACTTGTATCAGATTCTTTTTGTAGCTGACAAAAATCATAGTGTTTGTGTTTGTGTGTGTGTGTGTGTGTATCTTACTCAGTTTTATTTTCTAGGATCAAATATGAAGACAAAATTTTTATTACCTTACCTTCCTTAAATATAACTTCTTCATTAAAAGAAGTCGTCATCAGATGCTCATATCAAATACTGTTGAGAGGTGAGTGAGGAGGACTGAAAATTGACTTTTAGATTTAGCAGCATGGAAATCATTACTTGCCAGGAAAAGAACAATTTCAATGGAAAGGTGGGGTCAGGAGTCTGTTTGAAGTTGGTTCAAAAGAGCATGGGAGGACAGGAATTGAGTCAGACGTACAAACAACTTCTTCGTGGCGATGTCCCGTGCTGGGAGCTCTGAGTGGTGTGCTGAGCACTGGTGCCGAGCCGGAGAAATGGCTCAGTAACAAAGGCCAAAGGGGAGCTCGATGGCCCTAAGGGAGGTGCTCCGCAACTGCTGGCCTACTGAAACAGCGCTAAGAAGTTTGTTGGCTTACAGGCTAGTCAGGAAAGCCTCTGGGAATCTTTGCTTATAAATTTTAAACGAAGCAATAGTTTTAGAAGAACGCAGAGGTGAATGGCTTAGCCAGGTTCCAAATGTGTTTCCATGCGCTATGGTCTTTCCTCCCCTCTCCACCCACCTTGCGGAAGCTGCAATGCCAGCTACGTAGAGCGGCTGTGAGGCCCACTGTGGCCAGTGAGGTTTGGTCTGACTCCTTTTGGAAGGCAGCAGAACTCTGAGGACTGGTGGTGTGTGCCTAGAGGCCCATGAACCTCTGAGGTCTTACCTATGGAGTCTTGGTCTTCTTGTCCCCTAAATTACCTTTTCTGTTTCCCTCCTCTCTTTCACCACCTATGGCCAAAACACCTCAATTCTATCATGTGGACTCAGGCTGAGTTCTAGAATTATTCTGTCTGTGCTTATACTCTGATTCTAACATTTATTAGCTGCAAGAACTTGGGCCAATTACCCTGTGTACGCACCAGTTGCCTATTTCTCAAATTCAGCATCATTAGTAATTGGAAAAAAACAAAGCCTATCTCACTGTCCATCACAGAGTAACTCTCAATAACCTTCAGCAATGTAGCACAAGAAGTTTTTTCTAAAAGAACAAGTGAACAGGCTGCATCGGGTAAGGGTAATAGCGCCCCCACCCTTAGCTATGTGCTCTCTATTCACCCAGACCAAGAGCTGGGTCAGAGCTGAGGTGTACACGGGTGATTTCTCCCTGTCTCCTCTTCCTGCACACCAGAATTATGAACACAGCTTGTGGGAAGCACCAGCCAATGATAACATTCCAGAAAATGCTTTTATGTGTATTATCATTTTCAATTTTCACACACCCTGGTTAACTAAGAAGAATTATTCTTTTTAAAGTAGATGATGTTTTTGAGGTTGAAATGAGCTATGTGACTTTCCAAAGGAAAATTAGGAATTGAACTGGTTGGTCTAACCTTTAAAAGCCAGTTTCCTGTCATTACAATGTACTGCCAGCATGAATGCTTGGGGAGAAGGGAGGGCAATGTCAGAGGAAGATGAAGTGCACCCAGAGAGGGAAAAGAAAGGGTGCCCACATTCATGCATAGGGTTCAAGTGAAGCAGTAGAATCTTTTGAGAATAATGTACAGATTCACCCCTTTATCCTTTTATAGATTATGTACAGGAAACTGATGAGCAACAGTTTGGAGTTAAGTGTGGATAATCACAGCCTCAGTCTCTACTATCTCACTATCCTGAGTGTCCCCAGATAACAGTACAAGTCAGTGAACCCTAAAACATGAAAGTTAAACCAAATTCAAAATACTTTTTTTTGCCAATGCCTGAGATGTGTTTATGTGTTTTAGCATTATTCATGTATAAAGTAGTCTAAAAACAGGAAAAGGAATCCCAACATTGTATTTCCAATCCAGTTTCCTGAACAGGGTGATGGCAGATAAACAAGTTTCACTGTCACTAAGAAGCAATTTGTGTTTCTGAACATTATTAGAGTTGGAGGACTAGCAGGAAAGTCAGATGCCAACATCATGGTCACTCATTGTCTGGTGTAATAGAGTGACTCACCACTCAGCTTGAATTCTGTGTTTTATTGTACCAAAAGACCCCTGGAACTCTGAACTCTGTGTGTGTGTGTGTGTGTGTGTGTGTCTGTCTGTCTGTCTGTCTGTCTGTCTATCTGTGTGTCTGTGTGTGTGTGCGATGTGCCCCTGATATAGTAAAAGCCCCTGTTTCATGGCTTAGAAAACTTGTCAGGACCTCAGAGGGCTTGAGTGTGGGAAACAAGTTCTGGGGCCATGAGAGGGGCATGGTGCCTGCAGCTTCTCAGAGAGCAGATCTCCTTCACAAGGATCTGCTGGTTTGCATGGGGACTACATTGTGGCACTACAGAAATATGGAAGGGAAAATGGGGATGGGATGGAAGTGAGTAGAGCTGGAGGTGCAGATGGAAGGATCATTTCCATAGCAACAGCAACCACTCAACAGATATTATGGGACTGCAATAGCTACTAGCTTTGGGGTTCCGGAGGAAGTGGGGTGATGGGTCATAGCAGATGAGGGAAGTTCCATTTCCTATCTTGGGACTGAGGCTGATTCTATTTTCATTTCAGAAGTGAGTGACATTATGTCATCCAACTAATGAGCTAACTGGGTGGGATTGGATCCAGATATACATCTTAATAGCAAGTACTTTAGTGTTCTTAGAGAACTAAAACAAGGTTCCTGCTATGGCTGGATTGGAAGTTTGGAATGTGGCCCTTTAGAAAAGTATTAGGAGACTAGACAAACACCTCAGGCTCCTCCAGTCACTTCAGAAAAGTACAAGAAAGTTGTTCTCTGCTCAAACATCAGAGTGGAAAATGAGGCTCCTGTGAAAATCTGAAATCTCTCCAAGTTCACAGAGCAGGAACTGAGATGTTAATGTAAAATTCAGCATTGGATTAGTGAACTCTAGCAGTAGCAACGTAGGCTATTGATATATAAGATAAAGCTCTTATTCTGCCTCTAGGCATGTAAGGATGTGGTATCCAGAACTGTCAGCCACTGAAACCATGATGGTTGCCAATGTGAGGACAAAACTAATAAGAATGTCAGAGAGACAAACTAGAAACCACCTGGATCCTCTAAGTCTTCATTCCATTGCTGAATTGACTAGCTCAGCTGCTATAGTAGAGTTCTTGTTAAATAAATGACTTTTTTTTTTTTACTATTTAAGACAATGAAATCAGGTTTTTCTATTATTTACAGTAAAAGCACCCTAAATGATTTGTTACCCCATAGATTTGTGTGAAAAAAGGGAAATGATTCCTATAAAGTGTTTAGCACTGTGAAATGATAATAACTTTAACAGAACACTTTATGATGGCATTATACCAGTGTACTGCTTTCTTATTTATGTGTCATATTTCTCCAAATACATATCCCAGAACATTGTTGACCAGAACTCAAACTTCTTTAGTCTTCCAGTTAGTTGTCAAAAAAATACACAGTAAATGTGCAATAGCTACTTCATTGATAACATTTTTTCCCTCAATGTAATCCAGAGGGACAATGCAACTGTTATGGTTTGTGTCTAGATGGCCCCCAAAAGCCTCATGCTGTCATGGGGGAGCACCTTTTGAAGGCAGCTGAATCTATCATTTGTGATTGGTTCATTATCTAGTGCTGGGATTGGTGGTGTGAGTGCTGCACCCATCAGGGGTGAGTAGATGGTACACATTGTAAGGGAAGAAAATAGGTGTGCTTCCCTTTTGCCCTTTTTGCTCTTGTCACCTTTGGTATTTGAAGCCACCATGAATAGTTAACCCTCAGATACTCTACCCTGCCTTGGAGCAAGCTGGGTATGGACTGAAATCTCTAAAAACTGTATTCTAAATAAATCTTTCCTTCCTTCATTTTGGTCTTCAGGTATTTTGACTCAGCAATAAGAGAAAAGAAACCAAGGCAGCAACCCAGACTGTGCTTTTGTGATCTGGCTGGAGATCATAGCACCAAGAAAAATGTTTATTTTGAGGAGCTAAAGATGGTCAATCAGTGAGCAACAAAATACAGAGCCTCCCAGGGAGAAACAACTCATATGCCAGAATAAAACATCCTGGAGAGATCCAGACAGGGGGAGATGGATCCTCTTGACACAGCAAGAAATGAAAATGAAAAGAGCACATCAACCACGCAGTCTTGGGGCTACAATTGGAACAGCTAAAATTAGCAGACACAGTGCTTTCCACTGCTCTCCACCGAGCTACCCGAACTCACACCTGCCCTGACCCACTGTGACCCACAGAGCTGCCCAAACTCACTCCCACCACAACTCAAAGGAGCCACAGCTGCACTGAAGTCAGAGGTTGGTGAGATCAATGGAGAACAGAGCCAGTGAAGGGACCTCCATTAATCCATGGTCAGTGCTGGAAATAAGACCCCCCACAGGAAAGGTGCAACCAAATGGCGACATGTTATAATCAGGCAGGAGGAGCCTGAACTAGGAAGAAAAGTGACTTCAGTTGGTTGCTCCCTCCCCAGAGCAGATTCATAGGATTTGCTTGGCCATGGTCACACCCCTGGCCAGGACCCAATAAGCCAATTCCCTATGAATCCCTACGCCTAGCACACACTAACTTGGTGAAGGCTCTGAAGTTTAACTGGCCTGGTGGGGAGAGGCCAGCATACGCAGCCTCTGCTTACACCTCAGTGACAAGAGCAAACAGGAGAGGGCAGAAATCCCTCGCCAGTGTGCTTCAGAAGAACCATAAGTAACAAGGAAAGGGGCTGAGACCTCCACTATACACCTGTATGGAAGAAACCAAAAAACATGACAAGAGAGAGAAAGAAGAAAAAGCCCCCAGCCCAAAACCCTGTGAACATTGATCCAGGAGAGGGAAAAACAGGCTACATCAGACACGGCTTCAATGGACATTAAGAGATATTTTCGGGACCTTGTAGACAAGCTCAAAACAAATATTAAATCAGGTAAAGCAAGAGATAAGAAGATTAATAAAAGAAATGCTAAGCACCTCTCAGGAAGACACAGATGGAAGAAGGGAGGAACACAAAAAAAGGAGAGAAACATTTGATAAAGAATATAAACAAAATCTAGAATATATAAAGCAGATTCAAAGAGATTACCAGGAAATTAAAAACTCCATTGAAAGCTGGCAAAGCTGCTTAAAAGAAACTAAGGATAGGCTATCAAAACTTGAAGACAAGTTTGCAATGTGTGATCATGAAAGGAAAGATCTCTTAAAAATACCAAGGAAATAGGCAGTAAAAATACAAAGGCTAGAAGATGACAAGAGAATCTGCAATTTAAGAATAAGAAACATGAACGAAGAAGCAGGAATACATACAGGCAAATTACAAAGGCTATTCATGGAAATAATTAAGGAAAACTTCCCAAGCATGAGAAAAGAAAATGATACTCAGTTATGTGAGGCATACAAAATGCCAACCACCTACAACCAAAACAGAGCTACACCCAGACATATAATAATCAAGATACCAGAAATTAAACATAAAAACAGAATATTAAAAGCTGTCAGAGAAAACAAACAGATTACCTATAAAGGAAAGCCCATTAAGGTCATGGCACACTTCTCGACACAGCCCATCAGATCAAGAAGAGCTTGGAGTGAAGTATTTCAAACCCTGAAAGAAAATAACCTCCAGCCCAGATTGATGTACCCTGCAAAACTGTCACTAGAAATTAATAGAGAAACAAGATGCTTCCATGACAAAGAGGAACTGGGGGAATTTGTGACCACCAATCCAACCCTACAGAGAATACATTCTAGAGAGAGAGAAAAAAACCAGGATTTCAGAAACAGTGGCAGAAAGGCCTCAATGAATGGGGCAGGCAATAGAACAAAGGAGAAAAGTAGACAAACAAAGGCAGAAAAATAGCATAGCAGAAATGAGATAGAGAAGGTTGGCTATAATCTCTAACATAGATGGCCTTGATACACCAAAAAAAAAGAAAAGAAAAAGGAAAAAAGAGACAGGCAGAGTAAATCAGGAGGTAGGGTCCATTGAGATGCTATGTATAGGAACTATAATCAACCTGAGAGAGGGTTTATGGACTGAAAATCAAATATGAGAAAACAGTCCTCTATGTGACAGGAAGCCAGAGAGAAATAGGAGCAACTCAACCACCACCTGCTGAGTAGTTCTCTACTGCACATAAGGATACTTATGTGCAGTAGAGAACTACTCAGCTATAACAAAGGAAAACCTTAAGACTTTTGTAGGTAAAGGAATACAACTTGAGATCAAGTTCAGGAGTGAGAAGGTTTGGAAACACTTTTTTTACCCCCCAATCTAAAAACTGAGGGAGTTGGTGGGACCCAAAATGTGCAGCACCCTGTGGGAGTGAAAGGGGAGGAATAGCCTAAAAAAGAAGGCTGAGGCTATTATTAATAGTGTACCAGGATTTAAAACCCACATTAATCACACCATTCTGCTTAGATGGATTATATGCTGTTCCAGTTTGTCTACTTGTACTAGATTTGAGGGCACAGACAGTTATCCTGAAAATAGCAGGATATAGTACAGTAATCATCCTTAATCTCCTATTAACCTAATCTGAAGCTCTATATAACTTACACTGTTTTACCATGACTGATCTTAATTGAATCTGATTTGTTAGATTGCTGTTTTGTATTGATAGATTTTATTCAAAGCTGTTATGATTGATAGTATCAAGTGTGAGAATATAGGCAACTACAGATGGAGATGACAAGATTCACTAGAATATCCACTCTGGTTTGATTATTACCTGTCTTTGAAGTTTTACACTGTCTACAACGTTTTATTTTTACTAATATTGTTATGTACTGCCATATTCAATTATACTGCGATATTCAATTATACCTGATGATATAGACAATTCTATTGAAGATAACAAGAGACAACACAGTAACCATTGTAAATCACCTTGTACTGTGGCTTTATATGACTTTTCGTTTCCTGTTTTTATAGGAATTTGTTTTGTTTTATCTTGTTATGTTTTGTTTTTCCCTCTAATAGAGAAAGGATAGAAATACATGTAGAGACTCATGCATGTGTAGCTGTTTACAGTCTCACTGTTTGAACTTCTACTTTGCATGCTTTAATTTTGTAACTTGAACAACTATTTCTAAAAGGACAATATGTAATTTGTCAACTAGTGATTTCTTACTGTTTATCTTTTTGTTGGAAATTCTGTATTATTTCTACCCTTTTCATGTTTATTTTTTCTCTTTAAATAAAAAAAAAAGAAAAATGTTTATTTTGTCACCAGGAAGTGAAGTCCAAGGAAATCTAAGTTGTATGCAAAAGGAGGAAGTGGCACACCTTTCTAAAGCTGTCTAGAAAGTAGCAAAATCACAAGTCATAAGGGCTGGAAAGGACATACTGTGAGGGGTCAGGCCAGGATTCCTTCCCCAATCCTTTCCCACTATTTTTCACTACTTTACTTTTTCTAGAGTCTCCTTCTGTCAACATTGGAAAGAGGGGGAAACCTTCTCCCCAAAAGCTGTTTGGGCTGCCAGGAATCATCCATGTGAATTGGCGCATCCAGTTCTTATCAAGGTCACTCTGTAGAATTCCTGCCAGGGACCAAATGCCTGGCACAGGATCTGAGACTCAGCATCCTTTGCTGACTGCAAACATCAGCCCCTCAATCCCTGAGGGGTCACTGAGGGTGGGGAGCTGGGAGGGGCCCTCTCCCCATCCATGCATTGATCAGTTCCTGCCATGGAGGTCAAGTGACAAGGCTTGAGAGGGCCTCATCATCTGGGTCAGCTGGGGCTGCCCATGCCAGGGTGAGCTTAAGGAGCTCTTGAAAAACCTATGTTCTGGTCTTTCTACCTGGTCTCTTCTCTACCCTCAACTAGAATTTTCCCACTGGCACCCACTCTCTATCCCAAGCTACTGGTCTGTTCAACTTAAATTTCAATGTACATGTGTACTGATTTTTGAGGATTGCCTTATCTTTCCCCATTAGAAATAACCATACCCTCTTTTATGTTCCCAGTGAGTTTATTTATATTACCATCATAAAATTTAAGACAGCTTTAGTTGAGTCTTTTCTTCTAGATCAGTGCTTTTCAAATTTAGTACATGTACTACATAGGTCCGTAGGTCTGTGATTCTACATTCTCATGTGACTCCAGGTGCTAATGACAGTGGTGGTCTAGGGACCACGCTGAGTGACAAGGTATCACTCTTGAGTTCCTTAAGGGCAAATGTCATGTCTTTAATCTTTGTAATACCAGCTTTTAGCAGTGTCTATCTGATTATGAGTAGCTAAAACATTTTCTAAACTGCAATGGAGCGGATTAAGTTTTCTGGGATATGTGACTTGGGCATATTAGAATATTCTTGTAGCTGAGATGGCAGAAAAATGGAGGACAGAAGCTGTGGGCTCACAGGGGACTGGAGAACTCCCCAAAAGAAAAAAGATGGCAGCTCTACAGATTCAGAAATTCAATTGTATTGGTGCATTTGAGGTTCCAAAGAGCTGAACATGAAAATATAAACAGAAGGTGAATTTATTTGTTAATATAAAGGACACGTCTTTCCAATGACTAAATTATTTATGCCTGCTCAGGAGAATCCTCGTCTCCTACCCAACTGGCCACCACAGAAATCCATCCATACCTTTCTCTTCCTTGTACCCTGGCATCAGGTCTGGTACAGTTAAAGAAAAATTATAGGTGGTCACTGGCTTAGGCTAAGCTCCTGCACTAATATTGAATCAAAATGGCTCACTCATACCAAAGTTCCACATCTTCTAAGTTGACACTTATTCATTATCTGACTTTCCAAAAAGTCAGGAGCAAAAGATGACACCCAAATCCCTGAACAGGCTAGTTCTACTTGACTTGGTAAGAAAGCTTCCTCTGCTTCAATGTTTATAAGGAAAATAACCTTAAAATACCTAAGCCACTTTATGTTCTGTCTTTCTGTTGTCTTCAACCTTTTTCTGACTATCAAGCCATGCTCCCCTGCTCAGCTCACTGGAACTCTCATTCTGTTGGATAGAATGAGATGTTACCTGATTCTAGAGTCATAACTAAAATAATATCTTTAAGTTTGTTGTAACTTTGTCTTTTGATACTAGGAATAACATAATTACTGTGCACTGACACAGAATGGACAACTGGATGACCTCATGGGAAAAATACAGCAGGTAAAGGAACAGTTGGACAAATTGCCTCTTCTCAGACAGATTTCATTTTTGTGATAGGGTATTTATTTTCTTCCAAGTACTGTAGTCTTTCTCTTTGGGCAGCTCTGGATAAAGGCAGCTACAACTTTTATTATCTGTGTTCTGGACTCCATATGGACCAGCTCTCTACTTCGCCCTTCAAAATAATGCAGTTGCTTATAGCTTTTCTGGTTATGTTCTACCCTTGAGATACAATGCAGTGGGCTTTGCTGTTGTTGTTATTGTTTGTTGTTGTTTTGAGACAGTGTCTCCTTATGTAGTTCAGGCTGGCCGTGAACTCACAATTCTCTGCCTCAGCCTCCCCAGTGCTGAAATCACAGTCATGCATGCCATACCTGGCTTACAGTTGACATTTCAATGGCAGGCATTATGTTTTTCCTTGTCTCCAAGTTCTGGCTTCTCCTCCGGGTAGAATCACTGAAGAGTAGATAATGTGGCATAGAAAATCAAGATTTCAGGCTGGTGATTTAGCTCAGTGGCATAAGCACTTGCCTTGCAAGCGCATGGTCATGAGTTCAATTCCCGTTACCAAAAAAAAAAAGAAAGAAAGAAAGAAAGAAAGAAAGAAAGAAAGAAAAGATTTCACAGTCCAGCCCATGGGGCTGCCTGAGTGCTGAGTGACTTTGAACACAGGGATGTGGGGATGTGGGGCTCTTTGGGAAGCAGGGTGCAGGGCCAATCTTGGTGCGCTTACATTTTCACCTTAGCTGAGTGGGAGGTGTGGTGAGCTGTGTGCTCTGGTACTTCTGGCTGACAGCTGGCTTGTGAGGCCATCTCAGTACATACTTGGTTACCAACTAGCTCAGCACCCATGGAATGTTCTGGGAGCCTCCATTCTCTGGGCTTCAGATTCTTCCTCTGTGGAGAAAAAAAAGGATTTCAAAGAAATGAATGGCATGGTCTCATCCAGCCCTAAGTTTGATAACTAGAGTTAGAATACTACTTCATTTGATATATTTCTTTAAAATATATTTAGTGAATGTAGCAGTGTTTATATCCATAACTTACTTTAAGATACAATTTTCCATGGAATGCCCATAATTCCAGATTTATATATGAGGGGATTAGTATTATAGAAGATAAATGACTTGTCTTAAAACATCCATCTAAGAAACAAACGGCCATGTTAGGTCTCAAACATGGATCCGAGTCCTGCTTTTCTTACTTGCTAACAGATTCTGGCTCCAGGAGGACTTTTAACCCAGCCTGTATCTTTCAAACAAACTGCAGCCCCTGGCTCCCTCCCTTCCTTCCTATCCCTTCTTGGGGTCTGGGCTGCTTTCACCCGGTTTGGGTTTCCCTTGAATTCTCCGTGGTTCTCTTGCCTTCTCGGCTTCTCTTTCCATCCCTCTCTACACCCCTCTGAGCCTCCTCCCTCTCCTGCCTCCCTCTCTGGAGTGCCAGTCTCTCTTGGTAAACATTTTTGGATTTTCTCCTTCTGAAGATGTTTCTCACTCTCCTGGGTGACTCTGTGGGTTGGTGAGGGCAGGGAGATGGCATCCAGATGAGCCTTAATAACCAGGTGATGGCTTCGAATCCAACACCATGGTTTCCAATCCAGCACCATGGTTTCCAAGCATCCAGTGAAGAACAGCCAGTATTGGAATCAAATCTCCAGTGCTGGGAGGAGGCCTGACTCCATAGAGACGGGTGAGATGAGACGTGTAATCTGCACTTTTAACAAAGTTTCTCCAAGATGATTCTGACATGTAGAAATCTTCATACCCTACTAGGGTCCAACCCTGAGGCTGAGCTCTAGTGCGGTCAGGTGCCCACAGGGTTACGAGGTGGGCCACCTCGGTGAAGGCAGCTGTGTAGTCCACAAATGTCATTTAGGGAGCTGGACACTTGCTCCTTCCTCCTCTCAGGTGTCAGTGGTATGTTTAAATCGGTAGGTAGGACTCCTTGCTTCTGATACATATGGGTAAACACAGTGATATTAAATTTTCATAGGGAGAAGATGGTGAGGACAAACCTGCTGAATAGATCCCCTTAGGGGAGTTAAAAATGAAAAAAGTGTTGAGAAATGGTGGGTTATGCAAGGACGACTGCGTCTCTGAGAGTTATGCCAAGTTATCCATGTCCTTTCATTCCACGTCTCTGGGTCGCAGGGCAGACAATTCAAAGATAAGATCGGCGCTTACATGCTGCAGTTTTTCTAAGTGAAAATGGCTAGATTTGCCCTGACTTCTACAGTTAGGGTGATTCCTCTCTCTTCATTGCGTAGCTCTAGTCATTCACTTTACTCTTTTGTCACTTTGCATTTAGCGTTAGTGACCTAGCATCACTGGTGCCTATTTATTTTGTCTTATAACTAGACTATGAAGTATTTTATGGTGGAGACTATGTATAATGCATTAACTTTCTCATCTTGAGCACTTTCAGGCATGACCTAGGGTCTAAAAAGACAAAGACCATACATAAGACACAGTTTCTGACTTTAAATATTTCCCAATAATAGTTACGAAACCGTGTGACAAGCATGATAGAGATACATACAATGTGCGCAGAAAAGTATCCTATGCAGCTGGGAGGAGGCAGTGCTTGAACTGAGCCTTGAAGGAAAAATGAAAAAGAATTCATAAAGAATGGGTACAAGACAGGAAGCCTATTCCAGGCTGAACTGGAAATGAGTCCAGGCCAGGGGATAAGGGTTGCTGAAGCTTGTTCTAAGGGCCTAGAGGGATGCTACCGGAGAATTTAAATTAGCTAGGGACTCCATGAGCTCTCCCTTCTCAGAGCTCCCCTGGCTGCAGAGTGACAGGAGCAGAGGAGAGCTGGAGCCTCGCTGAGAGATGTTGACGTAATGCAGAGTCCGTGATGCCTGAACAAGGGAAGTGAGTGGGAGTGAAGCGGAAGGAACCAACTTGAAGGCTCATTTGGGAAGGACGATCCAGAGAGCCTGCTCATTTAAAAGTTGTGAGTGTGAGAGAAAATTAGTATCATCACTGCGAAGGAAGATTTTTCGCTATCTGCTAAAGCATAAAAGGGAATAGCCTTGCTATAGTTTGGATTCAGGATGTGTTTGGTTCATCTGTCCTCACTATGGCACTAACTGGAAGGCAGTGGAGGCTTTAAGAAGTGGGGGCTCAGGTCACTGTGCCGCTGCCCTCCGAGGGCCTGGGAGGCCCTTCCCTTACCCCTATCTCTTACATTTCTTAGTCATGTAGTAAGAGGTTTCTCAGCCTGTGCTGCTGCCATGATGTGCTACCTGCCAACCCTCAATACAGACCCAAAGGCCATGGGTTCACCTGATCATGAATTAGAAGCCTCAAAACTCTGAGTCAAAATACAACTTTTCTCTTCATGACTTGTTTATCTCAGGTATTTTTTGTAATGATGAAAGCTGACTAACAGTATGACCCATTTATTTTCTACCCCAAGAAGAATTACTTATCACAGTTCATTAAAGCCAAACAAAAAATCAGACAGGCTAACATGTCTATCAATAAAGTGCTGGATACAGAAAAAAAATTTAAAATGAGAAGCGTCTCTATGCAACAGCACATTACATGGCTGACCAGAAAACCTGATGTACGAAGACTCACACACTCCAAGAACAAAGCTTATCTTGGTATTTGAGGGAGCATATTTACAATTGTCCCCTCACTTTTTTGCCTCATAGATTTGTTAGCTATTCAGCCTGTCTTGCTCACTTAATGGTATTTAGTTTCCTTATTTCTTTAAAAGTTCTTAAATATTGGGTACATATAAAATAACATTGATAGAACGTGTGTAAGCCACATAAGTTTGATGTACTCAATATTTCTGTGCTTACCACTAAGAAAAACATCATTAGTTTCAAAGTTCTTTCTGTCCAAGCCTTATTTTTCCCCTCTCTAAAGTGAACGTTTTCCTGAATTTTGATTATAGTTCCACATACTTTTCATGTTTAGTTTTGTGCATTTTTGCACTTTATATATGGAGTCATGTGGGAGGTAATTAGTTTGATCAACACAACAAAACAGAAGATCCTTTCATAGTAGCAACAAAAATTAATCTACCAACAAATAAACCAAAGTAGAAATATATACATTTCACATGGAACAAAATTTGAAACATCCCTTGTATTTGGTTGGCTGACATGAAGGTAATATGACCATTCAGTCCTAAATAAGTTTGTATTTCCTGAGAGTAAATATTTTATGGCAAACTCACAGTAAGTTACTAGCTTAATGTGCACCCTTTCTCACCAGCACATTTGAAAATTTCAGTATTCCAATGGTGTCTCACCCACGGGGCACATTACCTACATAAGAATTCCCTGGAGGTATTTATTGAAATACTTGCTGCAAACACTATGCCCAAGAGACTCCAAATCAATCCTCCTGGGTGGATATATTCACCTGCATTTTAAGTTGGAGAAACTGCTTCAACCCAAAGGAAAGAATCTAGAATGGTAGCATCCCAGTTTTTTGTTTGTTTTTTCTGGAGCTCAGAAGAGACATTTCTCAGGGGTAAACAGTTTTCTGGAAATATTCAAGCCAAATCAGGATCATGGGCATATCAGGTATTTACTTGGGGGGCTAAAGATGCTCTCTGCCTGGAGGACTGCATTTGTACCTGGTGCTTGTACAAAGTTCTATGGGAAGGGGCCTAAAGGGATCACCCTACATCACATGCCCTTCGTGCTTTCTCTGAGCTCTTCCTTATGTTTTGTGAGTTAGGAACTGTCGTGATCAGAACTTTCTAGTCTCCAAATTTCCTGTGCTGGAATCCTCATTCCCACATAGATGATGCTAGGAGGAGAGGACAGTGATAAAATGCCACAGATGAGAAAGCAGCAGACGTGGAACTGCTGCATCTTTACCCTGGACTTCCAACTTCTAGAAAGTTGATAAAGTTGTGCTATGTGTTAGCCACCAGCTCATGGTATTTTGTTGTTGGTATTATTGATGGTATTTTGTAGTCTGAGCAGACAAAGACAGGAAGGAAGGGCACAAGGGAGTGGAGAGTGGGTTGAAAGACAGGATCTGAGAACGACACGCTGACTTCATTGTTGGTCAGTGGTTAGCTGGCTATCGATGAAGCAGAGCAGAGGACCACAGCGGAAACCATGACACCCACCCCACCATAATTTTGGGCTTCTTCCAAAACCATTTCATGCCTGTATGTGGATGCAGTAGGCTGAGTGGTGGACATAAGTAAGCTGGAGGCTCTCTCCACACGCTAGGACCTGACTGAGTGGTCATTCCTGAACCTTTAACCTCTGCTTTTGAATTCACCTGCCTTCAGCCCTATGGGAGGCTTTGAAGGTCATCTGTACCCAGGCCTGTCTTTTTTCCTCTATGGACTTTATCATGCACTACTTCTCTCCAAGGCTTTGATATGCAGCTGCCCTGTCCAGTATCCATCACGCCATCCTTGGAAGAAAGGAAGATGGGCGTGGCTGAGGCAAATACACTATACTGGCTTCCTGAAGATACTGAGCGCCTGCATTGTAGTAGCTCAGGAGCTCCATAGCATCCCAGGACAGCTGGTACTTCTCAGCAAGATATATCATCAGAGAAACTTTATGTACCGCAAACAGTGGCAGCATCTTACTCTTTATATGACTTTCTTTCTGAGTGGATGTTTAGACGTGGTGAGCCAAAACCTGCTGCCTCAGAGATGTGCCACACTGGAACAAGGTGCCCAAGCCCTGGGCACATTTATATATCTGCCCCTGATGGTGTCTCACATGCAGGACACAGAAGGAGTAGAGCTGCAGTCTCACATGCTGCTCACTCAGTCCATGTTCCTGCTGACCCTCGTGGTGACCATAGAGCTGTGGGCTCCCAATGATTCACTAATCTGGATGATGAAAGCCATTTTGTATATGATCATAGGCTCTTGGCTAATGCAAATAGGCTTTATGCTGTACAAACCTATCTCTGGCTACAAATGGATGGATGATGACAAAAATGACATAGAGTTCACCGCTACTTTCTTCTGCTGGCATGTGTTGTTTGATGCCATTTTGATGATCTGGATCTACGGCTTCTCTTTTGTGTGGCATCGCTACATTTTTGTCAGTGCCTGAACTCGGAGGTGTTTCAAGTTGTTCCCTGTTGCTTGCATGCTTCAGAACGTCTGGAAGAGAAGCTCTCAGAGGTGAGCGCTCAGAGAGCCGGATCAGGAACACTGCATTCTCAGGTCCTGCCCTGAGACAGCAGACTCTGCATAGCCTCTCTCCTTTGGCTTCTCTGTCTTGTTTGCTGACTGGTGTGGCAAGGAACAGCAAAAAACCAAGAGAGACAAGAATCCACGAGAGCACTCCCGGCTCTCCAAGTGCTTCCCTCACATCCTCCACTGTCCTCAACTACAGCCCCAGCATCTACTTGCCCTGTGCCTCTCTTTGCATCCCTCACTACTCCTCCCACCAGAAGAATATTAAAATCAATTACCTCACCCTGCCTTTGGGCCTTTTTAAACTGATCACTCACGCCACTATTTAGAATATATCCCTCATCATAAGTAGTGCATGGTGATAATGTGCTCATTATTCACCTCCTTTACCTCTCTGCTTCTGGGTCTCTTCAACATTCGTGTGAAAGCAGACTGTTATTTTGACTTTGCAGCATCCATAGAACTGTTCTTAACTTCTCTCCTTTGATCACCCTGTGACCTATCAAATGCAAATCCAGAGCTTAGGAGAAAGTTTCTTCCTCTGAAGATTTAGTAGAATAGAACAGCCCTGTACATAGGGAGAGATCCCAGGACTTATCTACCTCCAGGGCTTCCCCGAATGCAGATCTACCTCCAGGGCTTCCCCGAATGCAGATTCTTCTTCTAGGCAAGCAGTGCATTGAACTTCACAGTTCAGAATCAAATTCCATGTAAGTAGGCTTGCCTGGACCCACTCTTTTCTGGTTCTTCTGATAAAGTGTGATGGCTTATTTATTCTCCATACTTTTCTTTTTTTAATCCTTACAACTATCCTTTATAGGTGGGTAAAACTCACAAGGGTAAAGAAAGTAGTTCATGGTAGCTAGATATTTTTTCTTTGTCACATAGTATTATATCTGGGTGTCAAGGGGTGGATTTCTGAGTAGAATCAAATTATAAGAAAAGTCTATCAAAAATTTTTTTCTTGCTTGAGAATGAAACATCTATTTAGGATACAGAGGGACTGGGGGATTCTAGAGAATTATCAGCCTTCTTATTTCCATTTTTGTTCTAGCTCTTGGGATAACTAAATGTACTCTGTGGTTCTAGATCTATCTTTCCTTTCTAATTTTCTTGTTCAAAAGTTAAGAAGCCAGGGGATTTAGCTCAGGGGCATAAGTGCCTGCCTGCCAAGCGCTAGGTCATGAGTTCTATCCCTCGTACAAAAAAAAGTTAAGAGCCAGGGATGGTGCTGTATACCTGTATTGATGGCCCTCTGAGAGACTTAGGCAAGAGGACTGCAAGTTGGAGTGACTTTATGAGACCCTGTCTCAAAAGAGAAAACCAAACAAAAACAATTTAAAAAAACCCAACTGGGCTGAAATACCTGTACAGAAAAAAATTTAAGGTAGTTTTCTGGTTGTTAAGGATCTTCACCTTCTGGTTTGGGGGAAGGGGTGGTGTGAGCTTTCTGAGTTTTGCAGAAGAGAGCGATGTTTCCCAGAATCATTTAGATGGGGCTCAACCAAGTCTTAGTGTGAGCTTCACCAACGTGTGATTAGCTCCCGTGCACGGCTCACAGGTGCACCAGTGGGAGCATCAGACAGAAATGCTTCTCTCCACTGGAGATGGGCAGCAGTTCCTACAGGGAAATAACATAAGCTCAGCCTCCCTGCCCTCCCTTGGTCCTGGGGACTGGACTGACAGCTCCAGAGTGTTCCCTGTAGGCTCTGCCCCTTTCCTAGTTCCCCCGTGGGTTGTAGCCATGCTTTGCCTCCACACCTCGGATGCTGTTTCTGACCCTGGTTCAGCCTTGTGGCTCCTCCTTCCCTGGCCTGGTTGAGCTTTCTTTAGAGCCTTGGCCTTGGCGTGGTAGGGAATCTGCTTTTCCTCCGTCCTCTTTCCTACTGATCTGGGAAAACTGCTGTATACTTCACTCAATCTTCCCTTTATTATTTTAAAGAGTATATTTTGGATTTTTCTTAAATATAAAACCAAGTGTTTGGGGGGGTTTTGTTTGTTGTTGTTTGGTTTTTTGTTGTTGTTTTTTGCTGATATATAATCTGTGAGACAATATTTTTGCCTAGATAGAAAAGCCCTATATGAGGGCTTAAAAATGAGGCCTAAATATGAAGATTTCAAGACATTATCTCTCTACAAATTATCTCGAAAAGTGAGAGATACCAGAGCCACTTGTTTTTCCTGAAGTGTGCATCATTTTAAGTGTGCGTGTGTCTGTGTGTGTTATTGGGGTTTGAATCCAGGGCCTTTGCACTGAGCTACATCCAAGCCCCCCTTTTTTTTTGAAATTTTGAGACAGGGCCTCACTAAGTCACTAACGTGCCAAGACTGGGTTTGAACTTGTAATCCTCTTACCTAAAAGGATGCTGGCATGAGTGCCACCACAATTGGTTATTTGGGAGGTACCTGTGAAGTTCTGTTAAATACTGATACACTCACATCTCTTAGAAAATTAATGCCTTAAAATATTGTCATGTGTCACCACACCTATCATCTGGGTGAAATAATTAGTATGAGGGACCTACATAGAATTAGAGCTAAGGTCTGACATGACGGTAGAACAGGTGGGCCTGCTGTTTGGACGATGAATTTTTCTTCCCTCCTTCTGAAATAATAGATAGGGACACTCTGGTGGTAATCTTGAGCACTTTGCAAGGTACATAAATCCAACTGAAGATAAATCTGAGGAGAAATAACTCCAAATTAGGGTAACTTTGGGGAAAAGTGTAATCTTCACTATCGTCCACCAGAGGGCACCATTTCCACATCAGCCTGCGAAGGACTGTTTCTTTGGAATTGAACTAGGAATTTAGAAGAAATGAAGGCATGTCAGGGAGAAGAGCAGGAAAAACGCGTACAAAGGTGTTGCCCAAGCAGCCAGTAGGCATCAAGTGGATCTGTGCTGTCACGCTTAGAGGTGTGGACATGAATAAACACAGAATCCAATCAAAGATACAGAAATTGTGTGCATGTATCTCAAAAATCTCTTGGCCACTGAGTATCTGGCCACCCATTCTATTTGGGATGAAAAGTCACTGCATGAGATGTGGAAAAATTGTTTCCTAATATGTTGCCCAGAGAGAATGACGCTTCTCTCCTGGCCCTGGCAGTAAGGATGTGGGCATGGACGACTGTCCTAGACTCAGCAATCAGACCTTCCACCCAGAACTTTTCATGTTGGAGGGGTAGCATGGAAGCTGAGAGTCAGTGAGGTTAGGTATGTTTCTACCTAAGACAATAAGTACTCAGCATCAGTGAGATAGCAACAGTGGCACAGGGGGGACAGTCACAAGTGCCAATAGCATATACTATCGTTGCAAATGGACTTTGATTTCTATGGGAGATGGCATGAATCACCAAAAACAAAGCAAGTGTGGTCATCGTAATAAGCAATGTGGATATGAGAACAATCATACACACAGGGTACCATTGGTTATTGATCACAGAATCTTTTGAGGAAAAAAATGAGTGGGCACTCCAGGCAGATTCCACTGGGAAAATATGCTTTGCAGTGGTAGGTATTTGTTTTATCCACTGATGGGTCTAAAACATCTAGGAAAGTTTCTGTCACATAGAAGTACTCACTAAATATTTGCTGCTGAATGAATTAATAAATAGAAAGCTCAAATAAGTCATCATGGTGGAGAATCGGGACCCTCATCCTTTTTTTTTTTTTTTTCCTGAGCTACCACTGAACCCAGGGCCTCCCATGTGGAGGCAAACACTCTGTCACTGAGCTACATTCCCAGACCCCAGGTACTCTTAAATGAAAAGAGAACCCTTTTGTCACTAGGAAGAATTTCACAATATTTTTGCAAGTGTTCACTGTGAATCTTCTTCCTAACATTTACCAAAAAGACTTGTTGCCATTTCCATGGTAACTATGCGGTAGGGTAAAAGAGTTGCCCAGAGCTTTGGGAAATTATTTCAACCTAGTTCTGATCTACCACACCACTAACAAATATTAGAGCTGGGATTGTGAAGTCAGGGTCTATCTAATTTATAAAACAATACTACCTATATTCTCGTGATGACAACCATTATCTAAGGTGATTGCAAAATATGCAAACTCCTGAGCCCCACTGCAGCCCTTCTAATGAGACTAATCAAGGGAATGACTTGGTGGTTTATGTTTTCCACAAATGCACGATACACTGTTTTTATGATACAAGTTGCAGAGAGATCTAGTGCTTTTCCTTTGGGAGCTAGAAGGTCTTGATAAAGTCAGGTATGCAACCACCATGCATGTCAAGCATCCAGTCATGATGCAGGATTCTAATTCTCAACATTGCTGATGTGACTCCCATTTGTTGGTGACTCCAACAAACACCCTTTCTGAGGTGTAGGGGAAATGATAGGGCAGCAATAGGGCTAGAGCAGAGCTTTACACAGGTTGAAGACTGCTGTGAAAGCACACTGTTTTGAGGAATATGAGTGTTGGAGACCACTATGAAGTGGCTCTCAGCAAGATTTAAAATTAACTAATTGGCTTTCTATGTTTATCTGTGAGTCTGTCCTAGGCCTCGGCCCCTTGCCTGGTGATGGGATCTGATTCATAGTAAGTGAACCTCTGTGAATCACTGGTCCTTGCTGAGGTCTGTATTGGCCTGTGAGGCCAGAGATACCTCGAAGGGCAAAATAAGGCCACAGCTGTGGATGCTGGGCTCCAACCACAATAAAGTAGATAGAGACTGCAGCTGCAGAAGTTGTTCCTACAGTCTCACTCCTGCCATGTCTTCATGATAACACAGTGCTACTAAATTGACTTGATTCATTACGTGGAAACATCCTTGAAGTGACTCCCAAGGTCCTGCTCATTGCCTGCACTTTCCTCAGTTTCTCCACCTTTTGTCCTTGGACCTGTTAAAAGTGTACAGATCCAGAGAAGCCTTGGTCTTAGCCCTCAGAGTCAAGAGTTCAGTTAAAGGGTTTTGACCCTCCTGGAGCCCTAAAATCATATAATTTTTCACATTTTATTTTAACCTCTGCCATACATTCTTTTGGGAGATTGGGAATCTAGGTCAGGGTCTGATATATGAGTATATATCACTATGGTTTATGGTAATGGTCTTGGAAGAGACTGTAATCCTATTTTTTTTATTTAAAGAGAAACAAAAGCATGTAAAGGGTAGAGATAATACAGAATTTCAAAAAAAAATAAACAAGAAATCACTACTTGATAAATTACATATTGTCCCCTTATAAATAGTTGTTCAAGTTACAAAATTAAAGCATACAAAGTAGATATTCAAACAGTGAGAGTGTAAACAGCTACGATGCATGAGTCTCTACATGTATTTCTATCCTTTCTGTATTAGAGGGAAAAACAAAACATAGTAAGAAAAATCAAAACAAATTCCTATAAAAACATGAAAACAAAAAGTCATATAAAACCACATTACAAGGTAATCTACAATGATTACTGTGTTGTTTCTTATTATCTTCAATGATCTTCAATAGAATTATCTATATCATCAGGCATAATTGAATATAGCAGTATAATTGAATATAGCAGTACATAACAATATTAGTAAAAATATAACATTGTAGACAGTATAAAACTTGAAAGCAGGTAATAAACTATAGTGGATATTCTAGTGGATCTTGTCATCTTAAGTGCAGTTGCCTATACTCTCAGACTTGATATTATCAATCATAACAACTTTGAATAAAATCTATCAATACAAAACAGCAATCTAACAAATCAGATTCAATTATGATCAGTCATGGTAAAACAGTGTAAGTTATATAGAGCTTCAGATTAAATTAATAGGAAATTAAGGATGATTACTGTACTATATCCTGCTATTTTCAGGATAACTGTCTGTGCCCTCAAATCTAGTACAGGTAGAATGACTGGAACAGAATATAATATATCTAAGCAGAGTAGTGTGAGTAATGTGGGTTTTAAATCCTGGTGCACTATTAACAGTATAGTGTATCAAGGCCATCTATGTTAGAGATTCTAGCCATCCTTCTCTGCCTCATTTCTGCTATGCTATTTTTCTGCCTTTGTTTGTCTAGTTTTCTCCTTCATTCTACTGCCTGCCCCACTCATTGAGGCCTTTTTGCCACTGTTTCTAAAATCCTGGTATTTTTTTTCTCTCTCTAGAATGTCCTTCAGTGTTCTCTGTAGGATTGGATTGGTGGTCACAAATTCCCCCAGCTCCTCTTTGTCATAGAAGAATCTTGTTCCTCCATTAATTTCTAGTGACAGTTTTGCAGGGTACATCAATCTGGGCTGGAGGTTATTTTCTTTCAGGGCTTGGAATGCTTCACTCCAAGCTCTTCTTGATCTGATGGTCTGTGTTGAGAAGTCCACCATGATCCTGATGGGCTTACCTTTATAGGTAATCTGTTTCTTTTCTCTGATGGCTTTTAGTATTCTGTTTTTATATTGAATTTCTTGTATCTTGATCATTATATGTCTGGGTGTAGCTCTGTTTTGGTTGTACGTGGCTGGAGTTTGGTATGCCTCACATAACCGAATGTCATTTTCTTTTCTCATGCTTGGGAAGTTTTCCTTAATTATGTCCATGAATAGCCTTTGTAATTCACCTGTTTGTATTCCTGCTTCTTCATTCACATTTCTTACTCTTAAATTGTAGATTCTCTTGTCGTCTTCTAGCCTTTGTATTATTACTGCTTGTTTCCTTGTTATTTTAAGAGATCTTTCCTTTCATGATCACACATTGCAAACCTGTCTTCAAGTTTTGATAGTCTATTCTTAGTTTCTTTTAAGGAGTTTTGCCAGCTTTCAATGGAGTTTTTCATTTCCTAGTAGTCTCTTTGAATCTGCTTCATGTATTCTATATTTTCTTTATATTCTTTTTCAAATGTTTTCTCCTTTTTTTGTGTTCCTCCCTTCTTCCATCTGTGTCTTCCTGAGAGATGCTTCCTGAGAGCATTTCTTTTATTACTCTATTCATATCTTGCTCTACCTGATTTAATATTTCAGTTTTGAGCTCATCTACAAGGTCCCAAAGATATCTCTTAATGTTCATTGAAGCCATGTCTGATGTTGTGTGTTTACCACCCTCAGGCTCCCTTGTTTTTCCCTCTCCTGGATCAGTGCTCTCAGAGTTCTGGGCTCAGAGTCTCTTCTTGTCTCTTTCTCCTGTCATGGTCCCAGCTTCCTCCACACAGGTGTACAGTGCAGGTCCCAGCCCCCTTCCCTGTTGGACAGTTCCTCTGAAGCACACTGGCAAGGAACCTCTGCCCTCTCCTGCCTGCCCCTCCCCACTGGGCGAGCCAAACTTCAGGGGCCATCACCTGGTTAGTGCATGCTAGGTGCAGGAAATTGATTTGAGATGGCTCATTGGGATCCAGCCAGGGGCACAGCCCATCCAAGCAAATCCCACAAATCTGTTCTGGGGAGGGAGCAACCAACTAAAGTCACTGTCGCTCCCAGTTCAGGCTCCCCTTGCCTGATTCCAACATGTCGCCCATTTGGTCACGCCCTTCCTATGGGGGGGGTCTTATTCCCAGCACTGACCATGGATTAATGAAGGTCCCTTCACTGGCTCCACTCTCTGTTGGGCTCACCAACCCCCGACTTCAGCACTGCTGTGGTTCCTGTGGGTGGTGGCAGGAATGAGTTTGGGTGGCTCTGCCAGCCAGCATGGATTCAAGCTGGTGCAAATTCAGGTCGGGGCACACTTGGTGGGCCTCAGCACAAATGCTGTGTCCCATAATTTTTAGCTGTTCCAGTTGTAGTCCTGATGTGTTTGACAAGCTTTTTTACCTTTTAATTTCTTCCTGTGTCAAGAGGATCCATCTCCCTCTGTCTGGATCTCTCCAGGATGTTTTATTCTGGCATATGATTTGTTTCTCCCAGGTGGCTTTGTATTTTGTTGCTCACTGATCAGCCATCTTGACTTCTCTGTATAATCCTATTTCTTTTGCTTAGGTTGTGATAGCTTTTTCCAAAGGAGTTGACATTCCAAGGATTAAAATGAAATGTAACCATCCAGACCTTTACCCTGAATTCTCTTAAGATACGTGTGTTGCACTGACTGGTGAATTGATAACATACACACTCATCTTGGGACACATACAATACCAAGAAGTAAAAAAATATCGATCAAATATCTTTAGCAATATCTGGTTTTCACATATACTAAATGAAATGTAGCATTTTTCCAAAGGTAAATGATATTTTATTTGCAATTCATTATTAACAACATTCCTTCCAACTTCCAAAATTCTTTCTTTCTGTGGTCTTATAAGCTCTCCAACAACCCTAGGAATTGTAAATTCTCTAAATTCTACCACTAGGTGTGACACTGAATTAATCTTTTCTCACAAGTTTACAGAATGTGTTAGTCACCTTTCCAACCCTGTGACAAAATACCTGAGGATAACAGCTTGAAGGAGAAATGGTTTGTTTTGCCTCATCATCTTGTCTTAGTCCATGCTCTGCTGACTCCATTGCTTGTAAACCTGTAGTGAGGCAGAAACATCATGGCAGAAGGCAGTGGTAGAGAAAAGCTGCTCACCTTGTGGTGGTCACAAAGGAGAGGGAAAAGAAGAGGAAGACAGAGAGACAGAAATATAGAGAGAAAGAAGAAGGACAAGGAGATGAGGAGAGAAGAGAGAAAAGGAGAGAGAAGATATTTAGGACAGGTCTCCTCCTCAGATTTCTGGCTCACATGCCAGTCATCTGTGGAATAACTCTTATGGATACCCCTACAAGCACATTTACTAATTTCCTAGGCATTTCTCAAACCAATCAAGTTGATGATCAAGGCTGCTTGCCATGTTCTTAGCTAAATTTTTAAGATTTACAAGGAAGATGCTCTTTAATACAAACTTCCTATCAAAAAAGGAAAAGAGAAATGAAAGGCTGAAAAAAAACAAGTGCCTGACAACCTTTCAAAGAGAGGGGAATCAACCTCTTTGGATCTTGATGTTTTAAGCAGCCAGAACATGCAGGAGACAATGCTTATTAAAATTACATGAAATGTAGCTATACAGTGGAGCAGACCTGTAATCCCTGCTAATCAGAAGGCTGAGATGAGATGATTATGAGTTCAAGGCCAGGTTGGCCAGTTTAGTGAGACCCTGACTCAAAAAATTACATCAAACGTAATAGTTTATAGATGTTTTGTTAGCTGAGTTTAACTATCCAAAATGTCTTCAGAGGCTGGAAAGAAGTCATGAGGTAATGAAGCAATCTTAGTCACGTTTAGAAAAAATATGTCAATGTACACAAAATAGTATGAACTAAGTATGGGATGAATCTGGTACATTCAAGATGCCCCAGGAGCTCAGGGAAGGCATCTCTAGAATGAGATCTACACCAAAGATAAACAGACAATGCCTGTGGAATCTGGAATTCTTCACAGATACGATTGTGTGTTCATAAGGGGTAAGTTTCTATTGACTAGAGCTTAATTCTGCTCCTAAAAATTGCAGTGTCAGGAAAACCATGGCAATATGAGCAACGCTGGTGAGTCTCTGAGAGGGATTTCTCCAAGGGTTTAAGCCCTCAAGGCAAACTACATGCCTTCTCAGACATTAAATTGTAGCGAGCCATTCAAGGGAACCACTGTGGCTTACATCACTGATGTCCTTTGTGTCATGTTTTCTTGCTTTTTCTTCCCCTCCCAAATCTTTCTCTCTTTCTCCTGCCACCAGATCTTTAAGGATAGAACAATGCTACATTCAAAAAGCAATGAAGGCAAGAGAGAGGAAGTCAAATGTAGGCTGGGCCACCATGTGCCTTACCTCCTCCCAGGGGAAGGCTAGCTTGGGGTTTGGGATTACCCAGTGATTTCTCTTGTTGATGAGTCAATATTATTATGGTGTAAAATGAGTGCTGAAAGCCTTCCCAAAGTATTAAAGTTTGGAGGCAGAAAAGGTGGGAATGGAAAGAAAAGGAATGAAGAAACGATAAAATGGGGCAAAGGAAAATGTAGACAGCCTTGCTCCCATATCTCACTGCTATGGTCTTACCAATGGCCAGTCCAATCATAGTCAGTCCCCTTGTTACCAGAAGTATTCAGAGAAACAGAAAGTAATCAACTAGAAGATTTCTACTAAGCCCATTTCCTGTGCTCAAGTGGTCTCTATAATAAGCACACTTATTCTAAAAATTCATGTTAAGTTCTATAAATGATATACAAAACTCTTAAAGACTAAACATCATTTTTAAAAAGCTTTGTGTTAATATCTATTTTTCTTCTTTGTGAGACTCTTTTTGCTAATGTCTTATACTCTGAGTAACTACTTTGTAATGATACTCAGTGTATTAACTATTGGTATTCTCTTATTATTATCATTTTGTGAAGGGGGACTGGGGATTGAACTCACAATGTTGTGCTTGCCAGGCAGGCAATTATACCACTGAGCTAAATCCCTGGCCCTCTCTTATTATTTTGTTATGAAATTTTTGTTTCTTTTTTTATAAAGTAAAAAGGCAATATGTTGAAAAAATAATTCATCTAGCATTTACAGATCTTAGAAAATTTACAAATACTTTGAAAGTTTAGGAGAAAAAGGATGAAAAGACAATGCCCTCCTCTCACAGGCCTCAGTCTGGAAGGAAGGTATACACACTAAAGAAGGAAGACAATAAAATATGTTTATTGTATTATGAAAGTTGAACCAGCTACTACAAGGGAGTAATGAATTATCCACCATGGTAATGGATTCAATCATTCTTGGTTCACCAAGAAGATGATATATAAACCAGTTCTTGATAGATAACTAGTAATTTCTAAAGCCAATTGGTGTGGAGAGGATATTCCAAGCAATGTTATAGAAATGATATTTAAAAACATGAGGTTGACTTTGAGAGTATGATGGTTATTCCTGAAATGGAAATGTCTTAGTTTTAGCTTGAAAACATGAGATACATTGGTATAAAGTGGTAGGAAAGCCTAGAATGCAAAACTGGATAGTGTGGAGCTTTAGGACTATACTAGGGAATTTGGACTTTACCTTGTAAGACATAGAGGAGGTCTTTGAAGAATTTTAACAATAACAACACCAATATATTATGAAGGTAGTGTGCAAAGGGTACTTAAAAAGAAGCAGAGACTGAAACTAGGTAGACCTTTTAAGAAGCTGATGTAGTGGTCTAGTAAAGAGATACTAGGAATTTGACATGAGAAAGTAACAATCATTTCTTGGCCTTTTGGCTAAAGTCAAGAGTAATAAAAGTAACAGTGTATGGACAGGAAAGAGAAGGCAGATTTCAGAAATATGTACCAGGGGAGAAACTACTATCACTGCTTGTAGGAGGCAGAGAAGGGGGAAATACCAAGGGAGGGAGAGTTGAAGCTCAGTTTTCTGGGTAAGATAATTGATTGAGTGATGTTTCCATTAACTGAGATTGGCACTACAGAAAAAGGAGCATGCTGGGGTCCTGGAGGTGTTGAACATGTTGACATGGAAGCGTTGGTGTATGTGCATAGAGACTTCTCGTGGCTCACTGAGAATTTAAAACTAGAGCCAAAACAAGAAGTTGAGGCTGAAAATACAGATTTGGCACACAGAGATAAGGGAATGCTTATAAAAAGAGGAGCAGAGGGCTAGTGAGGGATGCAGAAAGCACACTCACACATACAAGAAAATGTGCAACACTAGAAGAAAATATCTCTAAGAGGGGGAAAGAATGACACTGGCTCTGCTTTCAAAGTAGTGTTTGTGTTTGTTTCTACTTCTGTTATTAAAGAAAAATAACTACCTAGAGTCACCAGGAAAAGTGATAGAAAAATCATTGTTTAGTTTTCTTATTTTATCAAAACTGTACACTAGTGATTGTGAGTGGCATTCACTCTCCTTATCAAGCACTTGATTAGACTGAGAGACAACCCTAGTAAGCAAAATTTAGGTTCATTTTATAGTTATGCATTATAAACTTTGGGATAAATGCTGAGTAATTGGGTAATTATTTTGTTAGTCACTAGTGGAACATCGTACTTTAACCAGCACAGACAGTGAATGGGAATAAATTTAGAGGGGTGACCTGGTACACTTCAGGCTCTGTACTTGCTTTCTGACCTCCCACATTTATATCTTCCAGTTAATTTGGGTAAAACAATGATCAAACCTGAGGGGGATGATAAATACATTGCATGACCAGATCAGTGTCCAAGAATGCTCTTACCAGGCTTTAATGTTGGGCCCACACTAAATTGTTCCAACTTGACCAGCATAACATAAAAATCCCTGCCCTTGGTTCCTGAAAAGTAACACATAGAGTGTGATGGAGTTTACTGTATAATGTGAGAGAATCCAAAGCTAACTCCAATTCAGCTCACATCAATAGGGTGAGTTCTGATAACATAAGAAAGCTAAACAATGTTCTCCATCACTTTTCCTGAAGACACCAGATGTTTAGTGTATTTTAATACAGAATGTGTAATATAGGCAAAAGTTATCTGGTGCTCTGCCCTGGGAAGCATTTGCAGTGTGTGGGTTGTGGGTGTCCCTCCACTAGTGAGAGAGGAACCAGATGGAAGGGAGGCCATAGAAAGAATGGCTGAAGTGTTGCTTAGTGGCTAGCCAAAGAGGTTGGAGGAAAGCAGAAAGCTGTGATATCTTTGTAAATATTGGAAGCACTCTCTTATGTAAGAGAACTTAGCAGAAGTCTGCCAAACCTCAGAGTGAAGAATTTCTAAAAATAGAAAGAAGGTAGAGTGTTCATAGGAAGAAAAAAAAATTCTAACCATTTTATCTCTTCATAAATAGAATAGGCAGTTCTGTGCAGCAGTGAGTGTCCCTACCTGTGCTTAACCACAGTGGGATTGAAAAGGAGAGGCTGGAGAAGGGGGAGATGGATTGGATGACCATAAAGGCCACCATCATCCTATGGAAAATGATCTGCTAAATCACTTCACTTTCTTAACCTGAATGCAATTCTGCTTATGTTCTGCTTATGAGTCCTTTTGTTCACTTTGTTTTTCTCTTCATACAGAGATCATTGGTTCAACAAATCTTATAATTCTGCTAGAGAATGAAATCTTTGCTGACTTTTTCAACACATTTCTTTCTCTTCCGGTAAGCATTCTCAAATTTAAATCCAAATGCTTTATGAACAACAGAACAATGAATCTCACTGGGTTCAGTGCACTTTTCTGGTTTTTGTTTGTTTTGCTTTATTTTCATTTTTACTGAATTCCTTATCAAACCAAAAACTGTATCCATTTGGGCAAATAGATATGAGCCAGAGCCACCTCTAAAATCTCCAGGAGCTTCCCATTGTTAATTCAGTTAAACCCTATGTCCCTACCTTCCTTAGCTGTTCCTGCCTGTCCAGTTATTTCCTGTCACACCATCTGTCGATACCCAGTGCTGTGGTGACTGCAACTCTACTGTCACCGATACACCTGCCACTGCTGCCCCTGCCTCCTGACAGCTCCTCAGGCTTTTTGCTATCTACCTCAATCACCTTCCCCATAATTTCACCTACCAGTCTTAACCATTCTTCAAATTCTTTTTTTAAAATTTTATTAAAGAGAAAAAAAGCAAAACAGAAAAAAGAGTAGAAACAGTACAGAATTTCAGAAAAAAATAAACAGTAAAAAATCACTAGTTGATAAATTACATATTGTCTTCTTAGATATAGTTGTTCAAGTTACAAAATTAAAGCATACAAAGTGGACATTCAGACAGTGAGGCTGCAAACAGTTCTGTTCAATTACCCAACAAAAACTTAGCAACATAGTTATCAATCCTACACACTTAAATATACATGCAGTTATATCTTTTAGAGCACTTTCTTTTCCTCCTTTTGATTTTTTTTCCTTTTGCTTTTTAAGTCCATTATCTGTTTAGTTATATCATGTTTCAGCTTGCTCAGTGCCTTACCGATCTGTTTCGTTGTTACTTACTTTTTAATCACCTTATATAGTTCTGTTGCTTTGTTTTTAAGTTTCTTCTCATCCATTCCCCATGGATCAGCTTTGGTGGAGTTGGAGTTTTGGGAGGTATTTTGTTGCTTTGTTATCTTTTTTTTTTGAAGGTAGTAAAATACAACAGAACAAGACAGAGCAAAGCCAACTGAGACAGTACAGTGAAATTGGTACAGGTCTTCACAGCAAGTTACTGGGATAACAGTAATAGGTATCTTAGTATATCTCGCTATCTTCACAATAGTTGTTTTTTCAATCAGATATAGCAAAATCAAAGGAAATACAGAATACTATAGAACTTAAACAGAATATTAAACAGAGAAGTACAATTAATTGAAACAAAACAAAACAATGATAACAATATTTGCCTTCAAAGAGAGATGGTAGAAGGAACCCCCCCCCATTTGCTACATTGCATATTGTCAACTTTCCAAGAGCTGCTCAGACCTCTGGCTCCCATTTACTAACAGGAGTTGGGGGGAATGTTTGATTCTCAGCCCTTGCACTGGTAGGCTCACAGCTGCTTTCCAGGGCAGTGAGCTGGTTGCTTGGTTTCCTGGCACCCTAAGTTCCAACATGGTGCAGATCTCAGGAGATGCTTGTGGTTCTCACCCTGGGGCAGTTCCAGCTTGCCAGGCCACAGCCACTTACCAGGGCGGCGAGCTGGTTGCTTGGTTTCTGGGTTCCCTAAGTTCCAACATGGCACAGATCTCAGAGATGCTGGGATTCTCCCCCTGGGGCAGCTGCAGCCACTTAGCAGGGCGGCAAGCTGGTTGCTTGGTTTCCCAGCATCCTAAGTTCCAACATGGTGCTTCTTCAAATTCCTGTGCAAAATTCTTTCTTCTTATGGAATTCCTAGTTTTTCACAATAGGAACTTCGTAATTGGAATGTCTCTGTGTGTTTGTGTGTCTCTCTCTCTCTGTCTCCCTATCTCCCTCTGTCTCTCTCTTTCTCTCTTGTGTGTTTTGCTGGACTGTGAAATTGCAAATTCTTGTAGAACAAGGGCTTGAATTATTCATTTTGTTCCCCTTCCTTTACCAGGCATTAGCACATAGCAATTATTAAGCTGTTATCTGGAATAAAATCTATGTATTTTCTTAATCTATGAAACTAACACAAATCTCAAGCATCAGAATATATTTAAATGCAAGCCTCAACTGAGCTTACATCTTTTTAGGTTTAAATGTTGGTACCTTATAAATGGTGACTCTCTTCAGTGCTTCTGTACACTATTTTCCATGGAATTTTACTTGTTAAAAGGTGAAATTTCAACAAGGAGGGAAACCTCTGTGTCATCTCACAAACAGTTGCTGGATCCTCACATTGTGCTGGCACTGGGCTCAGCATAGGGATGCACACATTAAGGATGACACACCTGTCCTTGAGGAATTTCCATTCTGAGATGAGAGACTAACATTTTTTATTTTAAAGAGAATAAAACCAAGCAAAACAGAATAAAGCCAATCAAAGCAAAACAATGAAAGTAATACAGGACTTCAAAACAAGATAGTAAGAAATCAACAATGATTACCATAATATATCTTGTTATCTTCAAAATAGCCGCCTATACCATCAGATACAATAAAATCAATCAAAACAAAACAATAAAACCAAACAAAACAATGAAAATGACCCAGGACTTAAAAACAAGATAATACAAGATTAACAATAGCTACCATAATGCCTCTTGTTATCTTCAAAATAGCTGTCCAGATCATCAGACCTAGGCATGTAAAATTAACTGAACAATACAAGAACTAAATTGCTTCTTTAGTTCAGTTGTCTTTTCAGAAATTTTAGGCATGTGACTTCTAATTTCTACTATATCTCTGTCTCCTGAACTTGTTCTGCGTGGGCTGAAGGTCTGAGATTGTATTTTGTTCCTTCCTCTTGACATTTCCCTGTGTTCCTCTGAATCAGCCCATTACTGCATCCTCAGTGTTCCCTGCATTGGCTGCCAGACCCTAGGTGTAGTGGATTGGTGTAGGCACCTGGGTTCCTCCAATCTGGGGTTCCTCCAATCCAGGGTTCCTGAAGTACTGAAGAGTATGGGGCAGTGGTTCACTGATGCTCCCTAGATGACAGCGGGGGACTCAGGGTGTGGCTTCTCCAGCTGTGCTGAGTTTGCCCATTTCTCTCCAGGCCACTGCAGAGCCTCAGAGAGAGACTAACACTTAATGGATAGCATGACAGAAGTTTCTAGAAGGCAGCAGTAGTGCAGTACACTGGCAGCAGAAGTCATTCCTGCCTGGAAGAGTCAGGAGAAGTTGACACAAACCAAATTTTAAAAGAATTGTCTAAGCAGGAAGTATGGAAGGAATGATGGGTAAAGAAGTAGGAGGAAAAGACTAGGGTTTAAATAGCAAGAAAAGCAAATCCTTGTATACACACAAGTTAAAGAAAGTAAAGTGCTGCCAGTCAACAAGATTTTCAAAAGAAAGAAAAATTACCTATCAAATTCTGATACTGTTAAATCCTCCACATGTAATTTGTACACATTATCTTTAGTCCTTGTTCCTTTCAAAGGTTGCCTAAACTCAAAGCAATTTCATATTAGGAAAACATTTTAGACCTTTTTTAAACTAAGTCCATTGGGAAAGTGAATAATGTAATACACAAATATAATATCAAGAGCTTTGTCTTTTGCAAGCAAGATAACTTCCAGGTATAGGCAGAGTGGAGCCCAAATTTAAATGAATCTTGTAATTCAGTCTATTTGGAGTATTTTGTGCAGGTATGATTGATTTGGTGGAATAAATTTTTATTAGTAAATGTTTGCATACATAATGACTATATTGATGGACTAAATTTAAGAACATCCCTTAAAACAAAAAAGAAGTGGAACATTTCTTGGTGGCTGCAGGTGTACTGTGACACATGCATGAAGAGAAACTCTTCTTTGTTGGCTATTTGTTTGCTGTCTTTTGTAGGTCTTTGGTCAGACACCATCCTATACTGTTGAAACCTCACAGTGGACACTGTGGCCAGAACTACCTTATAACTTGGTGAGTAGGATTCTTAAATGGCAGGTGACTTGGGAAGGAGGAAGAGAGAGTTAAATTTTAGGCACCAACTGAGAGAGGGAAAACAAGATGAACCTAAAGAAACCATAAGAAAGAAACTATAAAGCAGTTGAGTAGAACAAACAACATAAATTAGGAAGGAAATTTTTTTTTATATTTTTACCTTGGGCAAGAAATTGTTGTTGAATTATTTCCTTTATATTCTGGTCATAGCATATGGAATTCATTCCTTGTGTCTACTGTGATTATTGGATAGTAGATATGTACTTGGGAAACATTGCTGAGAACTTTGAGACCCCATTTAAGCAGGAAAGAGTCTGAAACCTGATTTACAGTGTCTTCCATGGAAATGGCAGTACATGGGTCACATAGTTATGATCAGATATGTATTATCAGATGTAGGTCAAGGTAAGATGCCACTCTGAAATTTTTGATGATGAGTTTACCAGTCTCTTTCAGAGACATGTACTTTGTTTAATATTTTTAAATGTTTCTTTTCCTTTTCATTTTGTTTGTTGATTGTCTTTCTTTTTGCTTTTTTGCCTCTTTGCTGTTTTTTCTACTTTCTTCATTGCTGAGACAAAATACCAGACACCCAAAGTTAAACCAGGAAAGATTTATTTTAGCTAACAGTTTGTAGAAGTTTCAGTCCATAGTTGGCTGGCTCCAAGGCAGGGTGGTAAAGCAGAGTGGCATTGCAGAGGAGAAACATCCATAGCGCACAGAAGGTACAAAATGGCAAAGCAGCAGGATCCTTTTTCATAGTGCCATCCAAAACTATGTTAATTCCAGTCCATGCATTCATATAGTACTATGCACCCCTAATCCCAATATTCATGCTCCAGCCAGCTCTCAAAAGCACCCCCATGACTGTATGAGGCTTTGGGGGGACATCTAGACACAAGCCATAACACATCAATGACTTCCACATGCCCTTTCATTGGTATGTGAAATCAGAGAGATAACTCCATGCCTTAATCACAGTAAGATTTTGTTTTCCTCTGAGTCTTAGAAAGCTAACAAGAGATACCCTATTCCAGTTCTTTTACATACCTGGTTTCCCTAAGGTAGCTCTGAAACAGAGTTTTTATATTTTCTCCTTTCTCTTGTGGCTTGGTTCCCTTGGGATCCAACTTATTCTCTAAATAATAGTATGTGTCTTTGTATGTCTTTTTCAGGTTGCACCATTGATATAGGTTGGGGGCTTGTGAGAATTTATGTGTATTTAAAAAGAAGCAAGTTGAATAAAGCTATGAGCTGACACCATAAACCATATGGTTTCTGTTTCTCTTTTGTTAGGCAAAATTTTAATCTTTTCTTAAACAAATTCACCCAGGAATGAAGAAGAATTTTCAAAAAAAGACCAAGATTTTTACTTCTTACCAATCCATTTACTTCTTTGGGAGGTTCATTTGAAATCCCTACTCTCCTTAACTAGTTTTAAACAGCACACTTCTCCTTCCAGCCAGACAGTACAAGTGTGAGATTATTTATTGGCCATTATTAAGTTGCATTTCTTAACAGTTCAGTTCAATTTATCTCTGTGTTGTGATTTTATTTTTGAACTCTAGATTTCCAAATACAAAGGATTGCTGACCTGGTTAGAAAAATATCGATTACCTTTCTTCTGTAAAACAAATTTGTGTCTTCATTACATCCTTTGTCAAGAACTCATCAGCTTTGCTAGGTCTCCAGAAGGAGGTAAACATGTGTGTGTGTGTGTGTGTGTGTGTGTGTGTGTGTGTGTGTACAAAAATGGAAAATCATATTACATAATAATATCCTTACTCCTACAGAAAGATACAAATAATATCTCCATTTGTAAATGTATGAGTGGCTTAGTCCATTTTGCAGCAATTTTTCTTAAAATGAAAAATTGGTTCCTGAAGTAATAATTGGGAATCACCTGGGGGAGGCCATTTATCCCACTATAGCCAGTAATTATGGAATTAATGGTAGTCACAAGGCATGGTAAAAGTTGCCTAATATATACTAAGAATCAAGCACATTTTATCACCTTCATTATTACCATTTGGTCTAAGCCACCACTTCTTACCTGGGTGCTGAAATGTCTTAATTACTGTCCTTGTTCTGCTTTTGTTTTCCTGCTCACAGCAGGCAGAGAAAGCCTTTAAAACATAGTTGGGATACTGGATCATATTAAATTTAAAAGCTTCTGCAGAGCACAGGAAACACCTGACAGAGTGATGATACAGCCTACAGAATGGGGACAATTTTTTTGCCTGGTATTTCTCAGACAGAGGACTAACAGCTAGAATATGTAAAGAGCTAAAAATAAATAAATAAATAAATAAATAAATAAACAACAACAAAAATTTGAATCCCAAAACTAAAAAACTCATCCAAAAATGTAACTGAAAAAGAAATGCAGATGGCCAATAAATATATAAAAAGATGCTCAATATCTCTGGCCATTAAAGAAATACAAATTAAAATGACATTGATATTCCATCATACTCCCAAAAGAATGGTTGTCATCAAGAAATCAACAAAATTATAAATGTTGGCAAAGCTTCTGGGAAAAGGAGACCCTTCTACACTGTTGGTTGGAATGTAAGCTAGTACAGCCACTATGAAAATCAATATGGAGAGTCTTCAGAAAAGCTAAAAGTTCTGCTTAACCTAGCTATTTTTTTTTTAGGTAACTCTCTGAAAGAGTTAAGGACATCATATTACAGTGATACGTTCATACTCATATTTGTAGCAGCACAATTCACAACAGCTAAATCTTGAAAGTGACCTATATATGTCCATCAACAGATGAGTGGATAAAGAAAATGTGGCATTTATACTCAGTGAAGTATTACTCTGTCAAAAAGGATAAAATTGAGTCATTTGTGGGAAAACCTATCCACTGTGAGGCTATAATGTTAAGCGAAATAAATCAGACACACAACTTAAATATTACATGGTTTCTCTTATATGAGAAACCCAAAATATAAATAAAGAGCAAAATAAAAAATAGATAATATAAAACAAGGAGTTAGATTTTCTACAAAAAGGAAGGAGACCATGGGAAGAAGAGATGAAAAAATAGTTAAGATGTGTTATATACATGTAAGAATTCCCATTGAGGAATGTAATCATGATATACTGCAAATGTGTATTAATTAAAATAAAGCATTTTTTCCAATCAGAAAGCATTTTTAATCTCTGGGGATGAATCTGGCACTGTTTTCAGGACCAACCAGAAAAGTGCTGTTTTCAGTCCTTTCTGGGCTTCTGGTTGCAAAGACCAGCTGAATTGTGGAACTTCCAGGAATGAGGGCTGCAAAGGGCAGCAAGAAGGTGAAGAAATAAAGACAAAATTGGGATCAGGAGGAGCCTTCTCTCCTAATGGGTGGAAAAGAACCAAAATAAAGCATTTTTAAATAGAAGAAATATAGAAAACATAATTGGGAGAGAGGCAAATTCTAGGAAGCTGATAGAATAGAGAGCACCAACAATTTGTTTCATACCTAGGTAGCAATTGAATTGGCAGAAGCTTTATGATGTAACTGTTTTTGGAATGCTGGAGTTGTGGTTTACAACTTTCAGGGAAGGGTTGGACAGTCAGAGTTGTTTATTACATCAGCAACTAAAAGGAATGGAGATGAAGCTGTTAAAGGAATAGAGTTTCTGCATGTTACTGAAGTTTAGTTTGGATAAACTCAAATTCGAACATTATAAATTTAGGACATTAAATCTAATCCCCATATTGACTACAAAAGAAGTAAAAAAGATTGAGAGTACAAAGAACAGTTGTACACCCACAAATTGTATAACCTATAAAAAAGAATTAATTCCTAAGAACTCAAAACCTACCAGTATCAAATCAAGAAGAAAAAGAAAATATGAATAAACTTATAAAGAGTAAGGGGATGTAAACAGTAATAAAAATTTTTCTGAAAAGGACATGGACTTTATGTTTCACTGGTGAATTCTGCCAAACATTTTAACAGTTAGCACCAATCCTGGTTTCACCAGTTAGCACTAAACAGCACCAATCCTGGGACTTTTGGAAATGTTGAAGAGCAGAAATACTTCCTAACTCATTCTACTAAGCCAAAATTACCCTGATATCAAAACCATACATACACACCATAACAAAAACAACAGCTTAATATCCTTCATCAATAATGATACAACAAATTGCCAGAAAATATTAGCAAACAATTAAACATCATATTAAAAAGACTATACATATGACCAAAATGGGATTTAGTCCTGGAATGCAAGAATGGTTTGACATATAAATATTGATTGATTCAACATACCACAGTAACTAAGAAAGGAAGAAGCCCACATTATTGTCACAGTAGGTTCTGGAAGAACATTTGACAAAATCCAGCATACTTTCATAATTAATGAATTCATTTATCAAAGTAGGAATAGTGGGAAATCACCTCAATAGCCATATTTAAATATTCATGATGAACCTTATGCTCAGAGGTAAAATGCTGAAAGCTTTTCTTTCCTCTAAGATTAGGCAAAAGGCAAGGGTGCCCACTTTCACCACTGTTATTCAATAGCAGCACACACACACACACCACTACACCACAACCACCAGCATCACCACCTCTACCACTACCACCACCATCACCATGATCACCACCAATGGTTTTTATCTCAGTGCAGAATACAACATCTCTGCATTAACCTGCAATGTTTTGGACCTGGTTCCCCTTTTTCTCCTTCTAGTCTCCCACCCCATTCCCATCTTTTCAGCCACATTGACTTCCTTGCAGTTTGTCAGACATGCTGGACACTTTATACTTCAGTGCTTCACAGTAGACATTTCCTCTACCTGGAATGTCCTTCCTCCATATATCTACATTGCTCCTTCCCCCTCCTGTAAGTATAGATTTTACCTCCTTAATGACAACTACTCCAACGATACTGTTAAATACTATGTCCTCCCCACTCATCCAATCTGTGCCTCTAGCACTTACAATTTCCTTTATCCAATTCTACTTCTAATAGTGCTTATAACCTATAATTTTATTAGATAATGTACTTATTTATTGTGCTTATCACTTACTGTTTGTCTCACAATAACTCAAGCACTTTAGGGACAGGAATTTTTGTTCTGTTTGTTGATGTATCCCAAGAACCTAGAATGGTACTTGGCACTTAGTAGACATGTAATAAATATTTGTTGAAAGACGAGCAAATAAAATTTCTATGTAGGGTTGAATTGGTAAATTTTGGATCATTAATTAAAGAAAACTAAATATATTCTACCCAGGGCAAAGTTCAGGTTAGGAAACATGGAGTGAAATTTAACAGATCCTCCTAATACACTATTTTCAACTACCTCATCAATATATACATATATTGTTAAAATTGTATTAAAATGTACACTAAAAGCAAAATCATTGTCCAGGGGGAAGGTGCCTTGATTGTAAGGTATTTCTGAGATACAGATAATCACATATCACTGGGTAGCTCAGTGCCCAGTTCTAAAAACACCACCTGGTCAGGAACTACTCATCTCACTGGTCAACATTTTCCCTTACTTACATTGAGCAAATAGAGGTCTGGCTGTGTGTAAGGCTGAGAGGGACAGAGGAAAGAGCTCATTCTCTCTCTGATCATGGACTTTCTGTGGCAGCCAAGATGATGAGATGGGAAAAGGCAGACGAGTGGCTACTGGAGAAATGCATTGGTGGAGTCAGAGGGATGTGGCGCTTCTGTTCCTACCTCAAGGGCAGTGCAGGTGGGTTCTTGAAGCTCCTCCTGGGGCATTTGCCAGTTTCTAGGTTGCACTGAGCCCCTTTGATAGCTCAGTGACATAGTTTTCTTCAATAACAGGCTCAAGCTTTGAGGGTGAAACCCTGGGTCTCAAGGGAGCAGGTAAAGGAGAGTTAGACTGTCTTTCAGTTTGCCATTCCAATTTTGGCCCTGGAACAACTGTAAGATGGGGATTGTAGCCTTTGGCATCTTTTGGCTCCAGAATCCTGCAGACTCCTCAAGGTCTATGATCATTCTCCCTTTGTTGTCATTTTTCTAGACAAACTCAAATGTCTCATAATCTATACTCAGAGTCTTGCACGTTCCCCTAAAGTGACAGTTTTTCTAACAACCAAATGACAAGCAAAAAAGCCACAAAGTGCCCTTATCCATTAAGAACCTTCACTCCACATTTCTTACCCTCCCTTAACTTAGAACTTTTCCAGAAATGATGTCTAAACCCAAACTCGTGACTAACGATGATGTTTGATACAAAAGGGCAGGCTGGTGGGAAGTAGGAGTGGCTTCATACAGATATAACCACCAAAGCTGCAGGGTGAGGATGTGACTCTGTGCCTGTGTCTGATGTGTAGGTGAAGAACTGATGGATTTCTGGATCCTTGCTGAGAAGATCTTGAGCATAGATGAAATGGATCTGGAAGTAAGAAACTACTACCTGTCCCTCCTCCTCATGCTGAAGGCCACCCATCTGCAGGAGGGATCCAGGGTGGTAACTCTCTGCAACACCAACATCAGTAAGGATCATAGAGCTTATGGGAAGCAAATATGCACAACCAACAAGTCAACATAATATCCGATAACCTCCAGTTGTTTGCTTTTCAGACTGCTGCCCACTCCACCTACTAGGTATTAAGGATGCCAGTGGGAATTCCAACCCTTAACTGGAGAAAGGTTGTAAGAGACCAGATCTTTAGGCTGGTACTTGCCTTCTCCTGAAATGTTACCTGCCAATGAAGATTGGCTGGAAGGAATAAAGAGGGAAATAAGATAACTGAATATCTCTGAACCTGAACAGCTTTATCATTTTATTACAAAATTGGGATTCTATAGAATAAATTACAGTCCAAGGGGCAAATGCAGTACACATGGCCTGTAAGCAAATAACTTTTTAATCTTGAAAGATTAAAAAAAAAACTATGCAACAGAAGTTGTGTATGACTCGCAATACCTAAAATATTTACTTACACAAAAAGTTTGTTGATCTCTTCTCTAGAATATTAATTTCATTCAAGTGTGTTTGTTAAATGTTGTGGCATTTCTGGAGATTCCTTAAAAAGCTGGGATTGGAAGTCCCATTTGACCCAGCTATTCCACTTCTAGGCATATTCCCAGAAGAACTGAAAACATCATACCATAGTGATATATGTGCACCCATGTTTATAGCGGCACAACTTGTAATAGCCAGATCTTGGAAACAACCTAAGTGCCAATCAACTGAGGAATGGATAAAAAAAAAGTTGTGGTATTTTTATACAATGGGGTACTACTCAACTATAAAGAATGATCACATTGAGATATTTATAAATAAATGGATACAACTTGAGACCATACTTATAAGTGAAATAAATCAAACTCACATGTATAAATACTGTATAGTCTCCCTAGTGTAAGTGCATAAGATTTTATGGTAATCATGATTCCCCATTACATTGCTTTGAAGCCTTATAATATTTTCATTCATTAAAGCCTTATAATATTTTCATTCATTAGTTGGAATGGTTTTATTCTGTTTTGTTTGATTTTATTGTGTGTGATGGTATGAACAGCTATTTTGAAGAAAACAAGACATTATGGCAGCCATTGCTGATTTAATATCATCTTGCTTTGAAGTCCTAACATGCTTTTTTTCTTCTATTACCATTGGTTCTATCATGTTGTGTCTTATTGGATTTTAATATGTATGATAGTATAAACAATTTTTTATGGAAGATGAGATAATATTGTAGCCATTGTTCATCTTCAGTTATTTGGTTCAGAATGCCTTGCAATACTTTCATTCTCTTGAGTGGTTTTACTCTATTTTGTTATGTTTGACATTATTGTGTGTAAAGTTAAGCTCAACTATTTCAAAGAAAGAGACATTATGGTAGCTACTGTTAATATCCAGTTGTCTTGTTGTGAAGTACTGTGTTGCTTACGTTGTTCTGATCTGCTTTGTTCTGTCCTCTTTTGTTTTATTCTCTGTAAAATAAAAAAGAAATAAAAATGTTGTGGCATTTCAAACCTGTATTCAAATTTGTTCCAGAAGATCTGTTTTTGGGGGTTAGATACACTCCCTTTTATTTATATAAATAATTGAGAACTGATAACTTTAAATTCTGGGCTAATAAAGATTAACTACTATTTGAAGCTTTGACTGCTTCAAATTATGCAGTCCAAATCCCATCCCATGGTCACTTATAGCCTGGAAGAATCTCATTCCTGTGTATGTCTCTGTTGTTCTTAATCACCTTTTCTTAGACTTTTTGTTTTCCTTTAAAGTAACATTTAGTAGCTTAAAAAGTATTCAAGGAAACCCATCAAATGGGCTTGAAAGAGGATGATCAGAGAAAAGGATTACTGTATACTGAACAAATTCTAAAACATTGATGCCACAGGTTTTACCTGTTCACATCTCATAACTGTGTAAGGAATAATGAAATAAATTGCACACAAAGATATTTGGGGAAGTTTAAAAATCTATCTCATCATAATTGCAACCATCACATCATTTTTACTCCTCTCTCTTATTTTTCCCAGAGTCCCTTCTGAACCTCTCCATCTGGCATCCCACCCAGTCACCCACCAGGAGGGAGACTCTAAGCCACATGCAGAAAGTGGCTCTGTTCAAACTCCAGAGCTATTGGCTCCCCAACTTTTATGCCCATGCCAAGATGACAATAGCCACCAAGGATACATGCCATGCTCTCATGCAAGAATATGAGACTCGCCTATGCAGTTTTTGCTACACCCACATGGAAGGCCTCCCTCTGAACATGAGCATTCAGAAGCCCCTCCACTTCCAAAAGCAGTACTCAAGCAAGAAGGCCAAGAGGAAGATATGGCAATTGACAGATCATACCTCTTGGTCTGTGGAATTTGACTTAATGCCAGATATCAGCATCTCACAGGAGGCAAGTCCACAGGAGAAAGTGGTTATACAAATGCCTTCCTTGGAAATGGCTTCTTCAAAACAGAGAATAATCAGGTCCCAGGAAGAGGATAGTCATTGTGTCAAGAAGTCTAGCATGAAGAAGAAATCTAAGAGCCATCTCCACATGGAGGGCCTCTTTGAGACAAAGCTCTCCACCCACCTGAGAACTTCCACCCCTATCGTTAACCACTCCTCTCAGATGATAATCAAGAAGGCCATCAAGCAAAGCTTCTCCCTGGTGTATACCCACTGGGCTTTGTGTGCTGATGCTTGTGCAGGGAGTCCCTTCCGGGACTACTTGAAGAAGCTGAATTTGAAAGTGGAAACCCAACTCTTGGACCTTTGGCAAGACTTATACCATTTCCTCAGTGTTCTGATGAACAGCAGCAAGAATGGGAATGCACGCTTTCGTTACCTGCTAGGTGATAGAATCTGTGAGCTCTACTTAAATGAGAACATTGGTCCATGCTTACCACTCAAATCTCAAATTATTGAGGGCCTAAAGGAGATGTTGCCTTCTGGGGATGTAAACCCTTGGATTCCCAAAGCCCAGAGGGAGATCTGCAAGGTAAGCCATGCCTCAGAGAAATGGGTTAGTATCTGTCTGGTCATCTATACTTCTAAGTAAATGATATAATGATCCATATAAATCTTCATGTATTGAAGTGCTAGTCTCTTGGGGCACAAGGTTTGTAATTTTGCATGTACCGGCCAAAACTGCAAAGTAGAATGGAGGGGAACATGATCAGTATCCACTTTCCTCACTTCCTTTTATTTATAGTCTCTTTAAATCACAAAACTCAGAATATTTTATTGAGATACAGTTCAAGAGCTTTATTATAAGCATTATGAATTGAAAAGCAAGATACCCATTTCTAGACCAGACATCAGAAAAATGGCCAATAGGGAAGGATTTATTACTCTCTCAAAACATTAAATAAATGTAAGATAATACCCTCAATATAAGAAGTAAGGCCTATATTATGACTATTGTGGTATAATAAGCTTGGTAGAAAGCAAATTGCAGAGTTAAGTTGGATAACAAACAAGAGTCAACTAAAAGGAATTAATTATAAAGAAAGGATGGCATTGGAGGAGTCACAAGAATAGTGTAATGCCTACCAAAAAACTCACAGTGGAGTACCTTTATCATTCCTAGGCCTGAAGAACTGAAAAGAGGAATCGATTACTAGAATTAGCAGAGAAGGAACCATGTGTAGTGAGACCCTTAGCAGGAAGTATAACCACCAGGAGATATACTCAGCCCAGAGAGATTTAGCTAAGAGATATTGGGGGAATATATACCTTGGGCTCATTCTCCCTCTGCTTTTCCATTTCCTGCCGGGATACCTAATTTGATGAACCCACTCAAAGGACAAGAGAACTTTTTGAGGTACTCTACATAGGTTAATCTTCCAAGGCATAGCAAGGTAAAGAAAGACAGCAGATCTGGAGGAGCAAAAATGAACACTAGCAGCAAATCATTTAGTTCATTGTCATGCATTTACCTTAGAAATGACATTTGCACATATTATCTTATTTATGCTTCTTAGAAACACCAAAGGGTAGAGTTATATTTCTGTATTTATTATATAAACTAGGAAAATGGGACCAGAAGGAGTAAGTGAATTACCCCAAAGGCACATAGTAAATTAGTAGATGTGCCAGGATCAGAGTTCTTAGCTCCAAGTCCTGAATGATTTTCAATGCATCATAATTATTTAGGGTCATGCATTGGGTAGTGTTAGACCAGATCAGTTCAATGGATTAGCATTCATAGCCTTTTTTTTTTTGCATAATTATTGATGAATGAAAAAAATTTCAGAAATTTCCTTTTAAGGAGGCATTTGGAGGTTTGATAATGATTACAGATAATCAAGTAGAATCCAGGGAGCCAAGGCCACATGAGGTGAGTTCCAGCACACCAGCACTGGCCCAGGATGAGCTTTGGACCATCACCCCCAGTGGTTAGGAGCCAGCCCAGCTTCCTGGAACACTGGAGGTGGCACAGGAGGTCCTGTGGGACTAACTGGGCCACACTCAGCAACCTCCACTCAGTCACAGGAGCCTAGGGCACAGGATGTGATTTCCAACATATCCAGGGGAAGCTTTGGAACATCACTCAAAACACAGAAATATAGGAAAATGACAAGACCAAAGACCAAAATGCAATCTCAAACCTCCAGCACATCCCAAGAAAGTCTAGGAGCCATGTACATAGAAGAAAATATAAACTATACACCTTAAATGCCTGAAATGATATCAACTGAAATAAAGAAACAAGTACAGGAAGCTATAAAGGAACTCAAATCACAAATAATCTCCCAGTAAAAGAAGAATTGATGAAAGTAGTGAAAGAAATGCTGCACACATCTAAGAAGACACAATTAAAAAATTAGAGGAACAAAGCAAAAAGATAGAACCCCTGAATGAACAGTATAAGAAGCAAACAAAATGCATGAAACAGATTCAAAGAGATATGCAGGAAATCAAAAATTCTATTGCAAGTTGCCAAAACCACCTCAGCAAAAGTGAAGATAAAATTTCAGAACTCATAGACAAGATTGTAGCTAGTGTACAGGAAAGGAAAGATCTTTTAGAAATAACAAAGAACCAGGAAATAACAATTCAATAGCTGTAAGATGGTGCAAAGAAAAACAACATAAGATTAATAGGTATAAATGAAAAAGAAGGGGACAACACAAGTGATATCAAGAGACTGTTTACAGAAATAATAGGTGAAAATTTCCCAAACATGAGAATGGAAACTGACATACAGATTAGTGAAGCATATAGAACTCCAAGAAGCCATAACCAAAATAAAACTACACACAGACATGTAATAATCACCATCCCAGAAATCTAACACAAGAAGAGAATATTAAAAGCTTTTAGAGAGAAAAGACATATCATCTATAAAGGAAAACCTATTAGAATCACAGCAGACTTCTCAACACAAGCAATGAAGTCAAGGAGAATATGTAGTGAAGTATTTCAGATCCTAAAGGAAAATGACTTCCAACCCAGACTGATGTACCCTGCAAAACTGTCCTCCAAAATGGATGGAGAAATAAGATACTTCCATGACAAAGAACAGCTGAAGAGCTTCATGATCACCAAACCAACCCTGCAAAGAATATTGAAAGACATTCTAGATACATATATGAAAAACCACCAAGCAAGACAGACAATTAAACAGAATGGAAAGGTAAAGATACAACAGCAGAACGATAACATATCAACAATAAACCAATATATAATGGTTATAACCATGAATGTAAATGGCTTCAATTCACCAATTAAAAAAAATGGACTGGCAGAATGGATCAAGAAACAACATCCTAACCATATGCTCTCTACAAGAAACCCATCTAACTCAAAAGGAAAGTCTAGACTGAAAGTCAAAAGATGGAAAACAATACTTCATGCAATAGGAACCCGTCCCCAAAAAGTGGGGATAGCTATTCTGTTTGCATATAATGTGAACTTAAAACCAAGACTGATACAAAGAGATGAAGCTCACTACATACTAGTTAGGGGAAAACTTCAAGAGGGAAAGATAACAATCTTAAATATATATGCACCAAATTCCAGAGCACCCAGCTATACAAAGCAAATATTAACAGAAATGAAAAACCAAATAAGCAATAGCACAATTATAACAGGAGACCTTGACATGTCATTGACACAAAGGGACAGATCAACTAGACAGAAAATCAGCAAAGAAATAACAGAACTGAGTCACACCTGTGAACAAATGGACTTGATAGACGTATACAGAGTGTTCCATCCAACAACTTCAGAAAATACATGCTTCTCAGCAGTACATGGGACATTCTCTAAAATAGACCATATACTAACCCACAGAACATATTTAAGTAAATGCAAAATAACTGAAATTATCCTATGCATGTTATCGGATCATAGCTCCATGCAACTAGAAATTAATGATACAAGAAACTGAAAAAATGCCACCTACACATGGAAATTGAATGATACACTCTTGAGCAATCAGTGGATCACAGAGGAAATTAAAGAAGAAATTAAACAATATCTACAAGTAAACAAAAATACAAATACAACTTACCAGAATCTGTGAGATGCAACAAAAGCAGTCTTCAGAGGAAAATTTACTGCACTGAGTTCCCACATCAGGAAAAAAGAACAAACACAAATAAACAACCTGATACTACACTTCAAACATCTAGAAAAAAGAAAAGCAAGTCAAGAGAATAGCCAAAAGAAGGGAAGAAATTATAAAGATCAGAGCAGAAATTAATGCAATCGAGACTAAGAAAACAATAAAAAGAATCAATAAATCAAAGAGTTGGTTCTTTGAAAGAATAAATAAAATTGATAAGCCCCTAGGCATCCTTATTAAAAAAAGGAAAGAAAAAACTCAAATTCATGCAGTAAGGAGAGAAAGGTGAAATCACTACAGACCCTGCGGAAATACAGATTATCAACACCTATTTCAAAAACCTCTACTCTCATAGGTTTGATAACACAAAAGAAATGGACAGATTCCTAGAAACATACGAACCACCAACGCTGGATCAAGAAAATGTAAAGCTGCTGAATAAACCAATTTCTATTAATGAACCTAAAAATGTAATCAAGTCCTTACCGACAAAGAAGAGCCCAGGCCCAAATGGATTCACTGCAGAATTCTCCAAGAAATACAAGGAAGACTTAATGCCAACACTCCTCAAACTCTTCAATGAAATAGAAAGTGAAACAATTCTCCCTATTCATTCCTGGAAACAAATATCACTCTAATAGCAAAACCTGAGAAAGATCCAACTAAAAAAGAGAACTACAGGACAATCTCACTAATGAACATAGATGCAAAAATTCTCAATAAAATATTGGCAAAGAGGATGCAGCAAATAATTAAGATTATACACCATGAACACGTGGGATTCATCACAGGCATGCAGGGATGGTTCAACATATGTAAATCAATACATGTAATCCACCATATCAATAGAGGCAAAAGTAAGAATCACATGATCATTTCTATAGATGCAGAAAAAACTTTTGATAAGATCCAACACCCATTCATGATAAGAGCCTTACAGAGAATTGGAATAGATAGTCGTTACCTCAATATGAGAAAGGCCATCTATGACAAACCAACAGCCAGAATCATATTAAATGGCAAAAAACTGAAAGTCTTTACCTTAAAATTA